>BDUI01009322.1:54658-65922 GCA_002335545.1 Apodemus speciosus | reverse complement strand
GAAGTCTCATTTAGTTGACATGGTTATTAGCAAAATGCCATGATATTTTGTAATTGCATTTAAAAATTCAATATATTCTTCTACTACCTTTTTCTGAAAGGGAGTATATGCTTTGTCTTGCTCTTTCTGTCTTGATTAGGCAAGATGCTCCGCTCTAACACAAAACATCCATAGTCTGACATATTTGGTCTACAATGGTCTTGGGAAGATAACATGGAAGTCCGAGAGGATTCAAGCAAAATGTTTGCTTTATTCAAGAGAAGATTTCACAGAGTCTTTTAATAATATTCTATGGTTTGTGCCTGGATTAAGAAAGTTAATGCTTTCCCACTTGGAGATGTAAGTATCATCAACAAAACGCATGAGTGATATGGGGACATTTCTGAAATAATTACAATGTTTTCATTTGGAAGGCTCTGTTAAAAAATAGACACTTTAAAATGTTTCAATTAAAACAAGATATTCAATTGTATATCTGTTGCATATACTATATTCAGTTTCATCTACATAGAATAAATGTGGTATAGAATAGTATTCTATGTGTTTTAGCACAAAACTGATATAAATTATGGCACTCATGTGAGAGCTTAGTGCTTTTATTCTTAATTGAAAATGTGCATTTACATTTCTGTTTTACCTGCCTTTCTAGCATAGGAATACAGGGGTCTCAGTACCTTATAAAATAATACACTATGGTCTTTTCTGAAAAGGAAGATTTCAGTTTACTATTCTGCATACTGGTGCTAACTCAAGAAAGTGTGAATAGTGACTCACCACAGAACAAAGAAATATTTAAAATAGTATGTGAATCTCTGATRGAGCACCATGTTTCTTCAATTTAAGCAGCTATATAGTGTAATCTAATCATTGTATCTTCCTACAATTTATTTTTCATAGGTATAATTCTAGGTATAATATTTCCCAGAGAGATATATTAAACCATTTATATTGTGTTTGTCTTCTTATCTCTAGCCATTTTTTTTTTAATTTTCTGATTTGGATTTTATTATTATCTAAGGATTTAACCTTGCTTAACATAACATACAAGCTATTTAAACAATTTCAACTTGTAAATGAATCCAATGTACAAGTAATATCCATGCATGTGCATAATATATACAAAGGAATGCATATGAGGAGATTCAATAATAAATAATACATTGTAGATAAAAGTGTAAGTTCAAAACTATTACTCAAGGCTCTTTGAGTACTAGCTCAATAGTTACAATAATTCCACCCCAAAAATAAAATCGTAAGTTCAAATACCTAGTACTCATGCAAAAAGCCAAGATTGCCTGTTTAGTTTATTCATTCAACTCCAACATTGGGAGGTGAGGACATGATGATCCCAGGTACTCGTTTCCTGGATCACCTAAACCAAACRGCATGCTCCTGGGTCAGGAAAATGATTAATCAAAATAATCATCTTAGAACAAAGGAAGAATACACTCAATATCATAATTTTTCCAATATATGTGTATGAGTGTGTGGAAATGAACACCTTAGAATATGTACCACTTATATGCAATAACATAAATACATTATGAACATATTCATCAAATGTCATTWAAACACATATAAGCACACACACACTTGCACACACATATACACACTAAMATGTCAAAGKGCAATAAAGATAATTACTGCATAATTAAAGAATTCCAAATACCCTTTTGGAGAAGCACATATATGCATATGTAGTAGARATTAATAATTTAATAAATGTGGTTAATCGCAAATTGCCTAAAGAGAAAAATCAATGATCAATGGAATAATTAAATATAAAACAAAGCAATAGAATTAAAATCTTTAGGGTTCTATCTGTAAAATATAATGCATGCATATATAGCTGTATTAATTATTTTGAAATTTGACATATTAAATTTGTGTAGCCTTGAAAATTATACAAACATAATAATTATATTTTATAAATAATAAAACCTTAAAGCAACACTAACAACATTTACTTCCCTTCACTGTAGTTTGTACACCTTTGTATGATCATTTAGATGTTCTGAAATTATACAAATTTTTCTTTACCAGACATGATGAAGTTAAAATTATAATTTTGTTTTATTCTTTGAAATACCTCAACAGGCCCTCTCCTGTTCTACTAGAAAATTATTTGTTCTACTATAGTTTTGAAAAACAACAAATACTGATGACAATTCCCATACATGCCTGAGCATGGGGATATCCACTGGAACATGTAAAACCTATACACTAAAAGACAATGATTCTTCTTCCCTCGGCAGCTATTAACCATCCAGAGAATGTCAGCCTAGGAGTTATCTTCAGCATTGATATGAAAGATTTGGGGTCTTAATTGTGTTTAAGTCTTAAGCACATGACTATACCTGATCTGACTTCTTGGATTCTGTAATCATGTCATGTCCAGAGAACATTACATTGTCCTCACCTTCATCTTCTTATTCTTAATAGATTCTCTCCTACGCAACCCTCCTGTTTTCTGAGCCTATTCAGTGTTAGAATGAGACTTAGTAAAAACGTCTCATTTATGTCCTAACATTAAATCTGTCCTCATCACTTTGACCAGTAACATACTTCTCTATTTACTTAATGCCCACTGCAAAACAAAAGGCACACCCAAAATATAGCACAGAGGCCCAATGCTATGTAAGACCATTGATGTGKTTTTACTACCAGTAGTGTACACAGAAACTTCCACCACTTCCAAAATGACAAATCCTGGAGAAAGTTTCCCTGTGAGTTTGAGATTGATTTTTTCCATTATGAGAAATGAGAATCACCACATAGTGGTATATATGATATAGAATGATGTGATATAGTAACAGAACATTTTTATCCCCTTCCCTTACCTCTTGATTTTCTCATACCTGGTTTGCCTTTGAGTTTCAACTTTCTATTTCTAGTATCCACCTTCCTACTTTGGTTTTACCTAAAATAAACTCATCAATCTCTTAAAGAATACCAGACCATATTTAATACTATGAATGAATATGATACTCTATTTTTCCTGAATATGTTTGATGTCAGAAATATTTTCCTGAGTTTTAGAACAGAAAAGGAAACATTTTATATCTCCTTAAATAAAAACTAAATTTGTAGAGTTGAGAGAAAATGGGTATCTTCTCAAGGGAGCAATTTCCTATTAGGCTATTCTTTGGGGTCTTTCCTTTTCATGATCTCTTTTATTATGTTTGAGGTAAAAACTTTCTACCACTTACATCTCCAGGAATTTTCCAGTTTATTTCATTTGTTGTAGGTTTACTTATGCATTTTTCTTTCTTACTTCTTTAACTTTTATTTAATCATTTTTACAGTCCAGATTTTATCCCCCTCCCCGTCCAGACTCTCACTGTTTCACATCCCATACTTCCTCCCTGAATCTCCACAAGGATATCTGGACACCTAGCCTCACCCCACCAGATGTCTCTACTCCTTGGGGACTCCAGGATCTTGAGAGTAGGTGCATCCCTGACTGAGTCCAGACCCTGCACTCCTCTGCTGGATATGTGTTGAGGGCCTCTTCTCGTCAGGCTCTTCTCCATTGTTGTCCCTGCAGTTCTTTCAGACATGAACAACAAAAAAAGTGAACTTCAGACCAATTTCCCTTGTGATCAGTGATGCAAAAATACTCAATCAAATTCTTACAAACTGAATCCTAGAACACATCAAAACCCTCATTCACTATGATCAAGTAGGGTTCATCCCAGAGATCCAAAGTTGGTTCACCATACAACAATCTGTCGATGTAATCTACTATATAAACAAACCAAAAGGAAAAAAAATCACATAATCACCTCCTTAGGCACTGAAAAAGCATTTGAAAAAGTACAACACCCTCATGTTAAAAATAATGGAGAGATCAGGAAATCAAGGCCCATACCTAAATATAATAAAAGCAAGTTAAACAGCCAACATCAAATTAAATGGAGAGTAGTGACAAGACAAGGATGCCTACTCTCCCCATATCTATTCTATATAGTACTTGAAGTTCTAGCTACTTGTCTATTTTAAAACATGACTTTTGAATCATATTGTCATCAGTGACATCTCAAGTAGCATTTAACAAACAATTAATATTTTATGCAAATATTATAGGGGTTATGATATAAATCTATCTATGGCATTTCTGAACTTTCAACATCTTCATCAAGCCAATTATGATACATATTCTATCAGTAACAGATTTTCCTGAGGCTTTTTCATATATTCTTAGCTTTTGTTAACCTAATCATTATTCATTTCCCATATGCCCAGCACTACTTGATCCTTTAAACCTCCACATTCTCTCTCCATTTAAATATTATATGTATTTAATTACATGTTTGTGATGTAAGGTGGGTGTAATCACAGTAGATTAATCAAAGTAAATGAATCTACAATAGTTTATGCTATTTTATTAAGATAACTATGTTGATTTCAAAGAGAGTATTAGAGTAAAGAGGTTGCTATATTTTTCCAACTTTATGTATGCAAAAAGTAGAAATTCTCCTTATTCAACCAGTGGTCTATTCTATATCTAATATGAGAAGTTTTCTTGGCCACTGGAGAGATAGCTTGGTGTTTAAGAGCAAAATCTGCTCTTCCAGAAGAACATATTTTGATTCCTAGCACCACACTGTGACCCACCACCCTTGCTAACTCCAATTCCATATGATCTGATATATTCTTCCAGCCTCTGAAGGCATGGAGCACACATATGGTTCACAATAATTCATGCAGCAAACCAACAATATTCATGTAATGTTAAATAAAATAACTATTAACATTACATAGCCTTATATTTAAAGAATTTATTTTATATGGTGTCATAATTTAAAATGAAGATATGATATAACTAATCCTTGATATTCTGTAATTCTTCAATAAAAAGGGAAAATAATCATTCTCTTTTTCCGAAATGACGGAATCTACCTTTATGAATGTAATTTCCCAGGAATGAACCAAATTTCCAAGTGTCCAGAGCTATAGCCTGATCGTTATGAGTCCTACAATTTAGAAGACTGTGGAATTACAGAATTGTACAAGTGTTGAAAACAAATCTATAGACATAACTGGTGGTCAGAAAAATTGGTGAAGGGAAAAGATTTTGGCCTTCAGTTTCACAGATAACATCCAAGATATCTTAGACAGCAGCTGCTTCCAGTCTGAATATCTGACCCAGTCTCCTATGTTTCTGTCCCTCCAATGGGACTGACAAATACACTCAAGACAAGAATTTAAGTCATTAAAGAAGGTAAATAATTTCAACATATTGTCTAGCCACAATTTTAATGAAAAGTCAAACTAGTAAATGTGGGTTTATTTTAAGATTTTTTTCAATGACCTTTTTCTTTAAATTTCAAAAATATATGAGAGAMTAAAATTTCTTCAACAAGTTTTATCAGTGCTTCTTATAATTGTTTAGTTATACAGGGAAAAATTTGAAATAGAATTCTTTGTTTTTCTTTTGATTGCTGATTTTTATGCTAATAAGAGATTTTATCTTGTATAATGTCTATAATTAAATTTAAGTCTCAGTTATGTTTAAAAATAATTGATATTAAATATAGTTTTGTTTCATTGAAGCAAGTAAAATTAAACATAACTAGGGTGTAGTACGATTAGGTGATTTTAGTTCCTAGCTATAATTATAATGTAACATGACTACAGTTGTCATATGATGATAAAACTTATAATTTCTACAGTGGGAAGCCCAAATCTGGATCATAGAAGATTTTATAGGGGTTTTTCAGTCATTTTCTCACTCTCTTTATCATATATAACATCATCTTCAACTATTGAGCAACAAAAATTTATCCACAAAGTCTCAGGGGACATCCTTGTTTTGCATCTCCATCTGTGTTTAAGCTACAAATGCATAGCAAAAACCTGTGTTATCATATTCAAACTAACCTTTGTCCTGATTTACTGATAATTCCTAATATAATTTTCCTTTACAAATTGTAACTTTATCTATAAAGTGATAAGGTCATATTCTTCTTCAAACATAATAACATCTGGTATGCTACTCCTGATCATTTTCCCTCTTAAATGAGAAGATAGTCAATTGACACAAAAACTCAGGAAGGCTGGTATTGTGCTTGATGGTATACATAGATTTACTGTTAAGTTCATGATTATAAGAGTTGTAAAATTACTGTACACTGTAATTACCAGATTGTTCTTGTTTATTTGTTTACAATGCCCATTTTAATTCCTTATCAATAATTTCAAATTATTGGAAATTCTGATAAATATATTACTAGGGACTTTCATTCCTTCCATTTCTCAGGATAATCGGCTCTTTACTTTCATGTCATATATGTACACATATACAGTTTTATGTATTTGTCTAAAATCAACTACTATGATTTTACAGGACTTTCATATATTCCTTTTTTTCCCAAATCTTCTTTGCTTACAACATGAAAGATAATATATGTTTAGTATGTGCTTTCATGTATTTTTTGCATTTTTATTTGATATATTCTTTATTTATATTTCAAGTGATTTCCCCTTTCCTGGATTCCCCCTCCCCTATAGACCCATAAGCCCTCTTCCCTTCCCCTGTTCACCCATACACCTCTTCCCACTTCCCTGTTCTGGTATTCCCATACACTGCTGCACTGAGCCTTTCCAGAACMAGAGGCCATTTCTTCCTTCTTCTTGGACATCATTTGATATGTGGATTGTGTCTTGGGTATTCCAAGCTTCTAGGCTAATACCTGCTTATCAGTGAGTGCATACCATGAGTGTTCTTTTGCGACTGGGTTACCTCACTTAGGATGATGTTCTCCAACTCTATCCATTTGTCTAAGAATTTCATGAATTCATTCTTTCTAATGGCTGAATAGTACTCAATTATGTATATATAMCACAATTATGTATATATACCATAATTTTTGTATCCATTCCTCCGTTGAGGGACATCTGGGATCTTTCCAGCTTCTACCTATTWTAAATAGGGCTTCTATGAACATAGTGGAGCATGTACCCTTATTACATGCTGGGGAAATCCTCTAGRCATATGCCTAGGAGTGGTATAGCAGGGTCCTCCGGATGTGTCATGCCCAGATTTCTGAGGAACCACCAGACTGATTTCCAGAGTGTTTGTACCATCGTGCAATCCCACCAGCAGTATAGGAGTGTTCCTCTTTCTCCACATCCTCGCCAACACCCACTGTCTCCTGAGTTTTTCATCTTAGCCATTCTGACTGATGTGAGGTAAATCTCAGGGATTTTGGATTTGCATTTCCTTAATGACTAATGATGTTGAATATTTCTTGAGGTGCTTCTCAGCCATCTGAATTTCTTCAGTTGAGAATTCTTTGTTTAGCTCTGTACCTCATTTTTTAATAGTGTTATTTGGTTTTCTGGGGTCTAACTTCTTGAGTTCTTTGTGTATATTGGATATTAGCCCTCTGTTGGATGTAGGGTTGTGAAGATCTTTTCCTAATTTGTTGGTTGCTGTTTTGTCCTTTTTATGGAGTCCTTTGCCTTACACAAACTTTGTAATTTTATGAGGTCCCATTTGTCAATTCTTGATCCTAGAGCATAAGCCACTGTCGCTCTGCTCAGGAACTTTCCCCCTGTGCCCATGTCCTCAAGGGTCTTTCCCTGTGTCTTTTCTACTAGTTTCAGAGTGTCGGGCTCCATGTGGAGGTCCTTGATCCACTTGGAGTTGAGCTTAGTACAAGGAGATAAGAGTGGATCAATTCTCATTCTTCTGCATGCTGACTTCCAATAGAACCAGCACCATTTGTTGAAAAGACTATCTTTTTCCACTGGATGTTTTCAGCTCCTTTGTCGAAGATCAAGTGACCATATGTGTGTGGGTTCACCTCTGGGTCCTCAATCCTATTCCATCGATCTACCTGCCTGTCACTATACCACCACCAGCCTCTAACACTATTGCTCTGTAGTATTGCTTGAGGTCYGGGATAATGATTCCCCCAGTTCTACTGCTGATAATAATTTTAGCTATCCTGGGTTTTTTGTTATTCTCAATGAATATGAATAATGCTCCCTCTACCTCTATGAAGAACTGAGTTGGGATCTTGATGGTGATTGCGCTGAATCTGTATATTCCTCTTGGCAAGATGGCAACTCTTTATCCTGGCAATCTATGAGCATGGAAGATTTCTCCATTTTCTGAGGTCTTCAACTTCCTTCTTCAGAGACCTGAAGTTCTTGTCGTACAGATCTTCCACTTGTCTGGTTAGAGTCACACCAAGATACTTTATACTGTTTGTGGCCACTGTGAAGGGCGTCATTTCCCCAATTTCCTTCTCAGCCTGCCCATCCTTTGATTATAGGAAGGCCACTGATTTGCTTTAGTTGATTTTATAACCAGCCACTTTGCCAAASTTGTTTATCAGCTATCCCTTCCATGCCCCATGAGAATCTCATCTCTACTTTAATGTCAYGTATGTGTACATATATCAATTTTTTAATATTAAGAATTTATTCAGTTGTCTCTYTTATTTTCCTTGATTTACATGATATTTAATACCTGTTCTCTCTGTGGTAGATCCTTGTTACTGGAGCTAGAAATACTTGTGAGCTGTTCATGAGAGTTGTGGGATAAGGATAATGCACATGCATGNGGGATAATGATTCCCCCAGTTCTACTGCTGATAATAATTTTAGCTATCCTGGGTTTTTTGTTATTCTCAATGAATATGAATAATGCTCCCTCTACCTCTATGAAGAACTGAGTTGGGATCTTGATGGTGATTGCGCTGAATCTGTATATTCCTCTTGGCAAGATGGCAACTCTTTATCCTGGCAATCTATGAGCATGGAAGATTTCTCCATTTTCTGAGGTCTTCAACTTCCTTCTTCAGAGACCTGAAGTTCTTGTCGTACAGATCTTCCACTTGTCTGGTTAGAGTCACACCAAGATACTTTATACTGTTTGTGGCCACTGTGAAGGGCGTCATTTCCCCAATTTCCTTCTCAGCCTGCCCATCCTTTGATTATAGGAAGGCCACTGATTTGCTTTAGTTGATTTTATAACCAGCCACTTTGCCAAACTTGTTTATCAGCTATCCCTTCCATGCCCCATGAGAATCTCATCTCTACTTTAATGTCATGTATGTGTACATATATCAATTTTTTAATATTAAGAATTTATTCAGTTGTCTCTTTTATTTTCCTTGATTTACATGATATTTAATACCTGTTCTCTCTGTGGTAGATCCTTGTTACTGGAGCTAGAAATACTTGTGAGCTGTTCATGAGAGTTGTGGGATAAGGATAATGCACATGCATGKGTGTATGCCATGGGATGTGGTCATGCCCGTAAGAATGAATAGGATGAATTATGCTACATTATCTGTCTTCATTCTTTCTTTTCATCTTTCTTTCTTGTGCCCATCCCCCAGCCTTGAGCAGGCTAAATAGAACTTAAGTGTTTGCCACAGTTAGTCTTCTGCTGACCTAGCCAACCTATGATGAAGTCTTCCATCTTGTTGCACCTGCAGTTTCCTAAGGTAGCAGACTGCCTACTGAACTTGCTTTGSAACATTATCCACTGAAACAAAGCAACATAATCCAGAGGAAACAAAGGATGGGTCTGTGGACTCTCCCTGTATAAATAAAGTGCTGAGCATTAAACTTTGAGCCTCGATCAGGAACTTTTCACTTGGCTCCGTCCTTCTCTTTCCTCCCCCATTCTTTTTCATTTCCAGTTGCCCTTTCAGGTGCCCAGTTCCTCCATGGCTTCTGGACAGCTATTTCTTTCTTTCTTTTTCTTTCTTTCTTTCTTTCTTTCTTTCTTTCTTTCTTTCTTTCTTTCTTTCTTTCTTTCTTTGTTCAATCCTACCATTTTTTCTTCTCATCAGTCTATCTACCATTTATCTACCATCTATCTATCTGTTGTTTATTTATTATTTATAATATATAGGGTTTATCAATGAGAGAACATGTCCAGTTTTCTGTATGTGCTGTTTTGGACCCTGTTTTGCTTAATGTGACAATCTATGTCCATTTTGAATTAGTGAAAAAAAGGGAGTACACAATGGAAAACAAACATAGAATGCATAATGTCTTTGATGAAAATAGCTACATTGAATATAATGCATATTCATCAACAAAAGTTTAAGGGGAATACTTTTTAACAATGGTAGATATACTTGTTTATGTAACAGATAATATCAGAGTCCTTGTACATTGTCCTGTCTTGTTTTATACCAAACTTATCCAAGCTAGTGCCATCTAAAAGGAGGAAACCACTATTGAGAAAATACATAATATCCAGATCTAAGACAAATTTTTAATTAATGATTGATGTAAAAAGGTTTAGCACATTGTAGATGTTTGTGTTTCTGGGCTGGTAGTCCTGAGTTATACAAGAAATCAGGCTGAGAAAATCCATAGGAGCAAGCCAGTATGCAGAACTGTCTTCCATGACTTTTGCAACAGATCCTGGCTCTAGAATCTTGCCCTTTGTTAGTTCCTGTCTCAACTTCCTTCAGTGATAGACTACCATGTGGWACTGTAACCTGAATAAGTCCTTTCTTCCACAACTTGCTTTCGGTCATGGTGTTTCGTCACAACAATAGAAATCCTAATTAAGATAGAAATTTATATCGGTATAATGGGATTGCTGGGATTACTCTGACAGACCTGATCAAATTTTGTTTGTTTTGTATTGTTTTTCTTTTTCTTTTCTTTTTTCTTTTTTGATAGGATCCTGTAAGGACCTAAGAGTTTTGGTCTAGAAAAAGTAGTTGACTGTTGAGACCTGAAAGAGATGGTCTGTAAGAGCTTGGAAATTAAGAATTTTGAGAGTAGTCCTGAAAATGGAGGCCTGATTTGTAACATTTCATAGGAAAGCAAAGACTATACTATGCCATTAGAGTTAGCATTCTGTGGTCTGTTCAGCTTGGGCTGAAGAAATGCCTGTTATTATCATGATGCCAGAACCACTGATGCAAAACTTTTGCTTTGCTGGGGATAATTGATGGTGGTCAACTGTGGCTAAAGAATAATTTGCCATTAAGAAGAGACAGCATCATTGATATTAATTCTTCTGAAAAGTTTTTCTCAGGGGCACCACACAGAACATGTTTTCCAGAATTGGCCCAAGTTGTACTGCATGTTGAAAACTAAACTTGGTAGTGTAAGAGTCACCCAGTGGTACTAGTTTTAAAGTATATAGGTGTTGGTCATAGAGAGCAACTGAGCCTTGGTATAGTGTGCCAAGGCTGGAGTCCCTTCAGATAACCCAACCCACAAGAGGCTTTGAGAAAGTGCATCCCAGCTGCCACAGAAAATGATAGTATTTTCAA
>BDUI01009321.1:55225-68579 GCA_002335545.1 Apodemus speciosus | reverse complement strand
TCATCACTCTGACAGTTACCATCTTTGCTTCAGCGTTGTTAAGAGGGTCTTGCCCATTGCCAAAGAGCTCCTGGCATCTTATTGCTGGCCCATGAAGGAAAGCCAGTTTCATCAAAGAGATGGCAGCTGGAATCTCATCTATACTGCAGAGAGGCCTCTATTTCCAGGAGTGGTCATGAAACATAGACTGCACTCCACAGGTTTCGTTTTATTGACTTCACCTTTTTTTCCTCTGTCCAACTTGGCATCTTCTTTGGTATTGTCTTTGTTCAGCTCACATTTGACAGTCACCTTGGTGCCACTTTACAGGTTTAGCTTCTGATGTTAAGAGACATGACTAAACTGCAAACTATTCTTCTCTGTTTTTATTTTTAATTTGGTTTTTATTAATTGTGCTTGCGTGTGTTTCTTCTGTGTGGCATGGACGTGCCTTTGGAGGTGAGAAGAAATGGAGTCACAGACCATTGTGAGCTGTCATGTGAGTGCTGGGAATTGAACCTGGATCCTCTAGAAGAGCAAGTATTCCTCTTAACCACTAAGGCCCCATCTTTTGAAATTTTTTTTAACATTCTTTCTATCCCCTCTCCTGCAATGTTCCCTGAGCCTTAGGTATGGGAAAATTTTGTAGGTCTATCCTATGAAACTGGGCTCCACCATTTTGCATTTTGATTGGCAATTCTTGTTTGTTTGGTGGTTTCTCTCTGTTGAAAAGAGAAGTTTTGTCGATAAGGGGTGAATAATGCACTTATCTGTGCATCTGATGGCAAATATTTATAGAACTCTATATAAAATACTATAGGCATCCTAGTAAAGCTGAGAGCAGGAGAGGCGGCCCTCCCTAGGGAATCACACACCAATTGGCTGTCCCATGTCAAACAGTCAGCCTTGAAATCATCTACACAAGTTACATTATGTGGATTCAATAATTTATATTTAGGAGTATAAATGTATATCCAAAAGCACATATGTATGCAATAACAATTAATGAAAAAAGAGGCCATGAATTTGAAGGAGAGGAGGAAGAGGTATCAGGGAGGAGGGGACCAGGAGGCAGACCAGAGAAGGGAAACCGTACATAAATTATACAGTTTATCAATCATGTGGGCAGGTAACCATAGAATATTTCAAAACAAGGAGAATTAATGTCTATGCATCTTTCCCCATGTATGCCGTGTTAAAATACCTTTCTTTTCGTGGACATATGGATTTACAGGAAAAAAATTTCAGACATGGTTAGAATCAGGACTTATTTCTTTACTATCTAACGATCAAAAGAAAGCATGGCAATGATCTTGGAGTACTGATTGACAAGTTATAACTTAGTACATTGAAAAGGCAGACAGACAAAAAAGAATGGAACCACAAATGTCACAGTGGAAGGAAATTCTGCTAGTCTGTTGGCAATGCTTGTGCTGTGAGATGCTCTGAACCAGGGCAGTGGAGTCAAAGAATCCCTGGATCATCTGCAGGTTTGCTCTCTTTAAAGTAGCCGGGCGGATCCTTGGCATTGASTAAAAGGGGAAGAAGTTATTTTTATAATACTGGATAATAGCTTGAAATCCAAGAGTTGCTAGACAAATGCAGGGAACTAAGCCATCCCACTTTAATGTGAGAACTGGCACATCCTTAAACCCTTGGCAAAAAAAAAAATAACTCTTGGAGCTTCTCTCTCTATTTTATCCTCTTTTGTTTGCCCACAGAATCTCTGTATTATCTTCACATTGTTTTGTGTTTCACATCAATACCCTAGTTCATATTTACCAGTAATTTTCACATGCTCTCTCCGAGGTAACTCCGGCTGTCAGCAGTGGACACCCCCTCTTTGTGTGAGGGCGACACTTGAGACTTACCACTCCTGGGCTATACTGAGGACCAGATCCACTCTGGCAGTGCTGTGAGGGCTGTGCCTTCTGTTTGTTTCCAAGATAATTTCATAACTTTAGAAAGCCACATTTCTCCYCTGAAGGAATTAAGGCACCACCTAAGTTGAATCAGTGATAACACAACCCTTTGTTGTTTTGAACACACTGAGCTAGAGTTATTTTCTATCTCAAGTCATATAAAGTACATTTATTTAGGGTCTTAAAAATGGAAAATGTACCATTGGGCAGAAAAAAAACCCATGGGGGCAAGAGCTGAGCTTGTTCGTTGCATCTTTCTGTAGTCACTTAAATTGTATCATGTACTCTGACTTCTAATATGTATTTGTTTTAAAAATTCAGTGCGTGCACGCGCGTGTGTGTGTGTGCGCGTGCGTGCGTGCGTGCGTGCGTGCGCGTGTGTGTGCATGTGTGTGTGTGTGTGTGTGTGTAGATGCCCATAGAAGGCTGAAGCTGGCTGTTGTGATACACTTGATGTGGATGCTGTAACATAACTCTGTTCTTTTCCCAGAACATCAAGTATTCTTAACAGCTAGACACCTCTCCTGATCCTGTTATGTATTTCTTGAGTAGATCAACAGTGAAAGATCCTACTGTCTGTCTATCTCTTCTTTCATTGTTTTGGTTAGTTTTATATGAAGCAAATGTCTTCATACAATGTAAGTGATTTATAAATTTGGATTGCACACATTTAATATGGAATATATGCTTATATAATTTCCATATTTTGCTCTAAGTCATATTGATTTTCTTGCATTCTGGCAAGCATGTCATGAAAACCAAAGAAGAAATCACTGTCCCAAACATTGAGAACTGATGTTTCCAAGAACTAAACAGTTTTCAGTGTTCTTTACTTTTACTTTAGAAATTTGTTAATTTCAAATTTAACTTCAGATTGTTAAGTCTGAGCCTTTCAATTATGAACTTGCTTTTAAAAATATTTATTTTTATAATCATTATAATCATCATAATTATTGTCATGTGTATGTCTGTGTATGTCTGTGTATCTGTGTGATGTCTGCGTGAGTACAGGCACATAGATGCAGTGTCAGTGGATACGTTTCAGGAGTTGGTATTCTCTTCGCCTTGAACTGAGGACCAGGCTCAGGTCTTCCAGCTTGTGAGGCAAACACTCTTCCCCACTGAGTCATATTGCTGAGCCCTTCAATTTGTTTCTATGAAACATTTCTATTTAAAAACTAGCTGCCTCCTAATTTTCAATGTGTCTGATTGCCAGTATGTTTGAAGCAATTTCCATAAACAGGCAAGGAAAAAATGTTAAAAGAAGAAGGAGAAACAATGTTGTGTGTAAAAATAAGGTGACAGAAAATATTTCCAACCATCATTAGTTGTCTTCCTGTCAGTTTGTAAGCCACAGAGTAGTTTCACAAACTCTTATAGTACCTGAGAAGTTTGCAAGAAGTGTATCTACATCTATATATTTAAGTCTCTCTGATTTATTCATACCTTGTTACATTTAGTGAAATAATGAGTAAAGTTAAAGTGACTGCTAGTATGGTTTTGTTTATCACAAAATCTGGGCATCTTCAGCAATCATCAGATATTTTCCTTACTGAAAATTTCCCTGTTGCTTAGAGAAAGTTCTGTGTGGTTGGATAGCATTACTATTGTAGCTTTTTTTATTTTCATGAATATTTCAGGGAGTGAGTAGCAAAAAACGTGAGGCCTGCTTGTATGCACCTGTATTCCTACACTTGGGATGGATGTAAAACCAGAAGAATTAGGAGTTCAAAGTCATCTTTAGTAATAACAAGTCCCAGGCCAGGCTGGGAGACGTGACACTCTGTCTGAAAACAAGATAAAACAAAACAAAATCCTGAAGAAATTAACAGGGCTGTTTTCTTCTTGTAGTCTGAAAAATATGAATCTCCATGAAGCTAGTTAATTGTAGGGGAAAGAATACTCTAGAMGTTTTAAAATTTATAATTTTTGATCTTAGCTCATATGCTACAGTTCTACCATTTCATCCTATTGCACATAGACAACAGCGAAATATGTGAAAATCAGGGAGCTTCTTGTATATCATCAGAAGGACAGTCCCGTGTCTCTTGCCTAGTCACATAATAATGCTCGTGTATTGACAGTAATCTCAGTGTACATAAGTGATTTTGCATCTGGCCTATCAAATTGCTCCCGAGAACGCGCATTTTACATGGTCATGTATTATTTAGTAGCTGTTATTCCATGGAAGAGACTCACCTCTTTYAGACATAAAAAGAGTTCAGAGAAGAGGTCATACCAAAATGGTTTATGCATTAATGATGGTCMTTTACCATCTTCATTTAGATTGTTTGTGAAATATTTAGGGAGGAAGGTGTAATGGACTCTCTAGTTAATTAACAGATGGATCTAATGTGCTCCCGGCAGTCTTGTCAGTAGGTCAGGTCAGGAGAAAATGACTCATCTTTGTAAGGCAGTGACAAAGTTCTTAGATTCCGGTGCAAGTGTCAAGTTGCCTCTGAGGAYGTGAAACGCAAGCTATTGGGGTTACTTTGACTTGTCTGTTACTCCTCTCTGTTTATGCAGACATGAGACAGTGTGCAGTGTGTGCATGAACTCTTGGTCAAATGGAGACCGTGAGCACAATTTGATCCATATAGCACTTTYAGGTTTGAAGTTATAGCAACACATGAGGTGTAACAGAACAGAGGTTCATTTCCCAGCTATAGCCAGAGGATTTTAATATGGAGTTTCTAATTTATCAGGTTTTTCTTGAAAAGGTTTTGGCTCTGTTTGCTGCAGTTTTAAGTTATTGTTAATTTGAATATCTCTTCTTTCCTTCAGTGCCACAAGGATAAAGGTGACAATGGGAAAAATAAAAAGACATCTGACTTGCACTAAAAGTTCTTAGAGAAAATATTTGCAGCCGATAATAGATAGTCTAGCAGTCTGTAAGTTATATTACCATAATGCTAGTGGGATATGTTTATGCACCAGTGTGTGTGTGTGTGTGTGTGTGTGTGTGTGTGTGTGTGTGATTTTGATTTGCTCACAGTTGGTTGAAGATAGATTGGCAGTAACAGCTGCCACCAAGTGTCAACAATCAAGCACAATGAAGTGTGGCACTCCCCATCCCCCTCAACTGTTTTTCATTCAAATGAGTTATGAGTTCTCACTGTGCAGAATCACTCTTATTTTAAAAAAAAAATCAGAAGTTGAGTTGTGAGAATTAGGGAATATCCACCTGGCAGGGAAATTTTCATGCTTTGTAAAAAAAAAAGTGAACAAATAGATTACATTAGATCAATCAAAGTCACTAGAAAATGTTAAATCGGAGGCGGGAGAAATCAGTGAGAAATAGCCCCAAAGGCAATCCAGATGAAACCATTAATGAGGATGAGTGTGGATTTTTCTTGGTTCAAGGACTCTGCTACAATGGGTTAGAACACCAAGCACTATATCAGAAATGCACAGGGGTAACTACAGAGAGCCAGGGCCCCTCTCAACCCCCAACATCAAAGCCTCCTCAGAGGAAAAAAAGGCTCCGTTACTTGTAGCTTAATCCAACATTACACACTTCTTTCAAACATCAAAAATGCTACTCAGCCTCGGATGGYGGGGCATTCTCACTGCTAATCCAGCCTTAATTATAAAAATTTTATACTCCCTCAGTTCCCTGGCCTCTGTGGCTACCAAGTGCCTGCTGGACCGGAGAGRTATAAAGAAGAGAGGAGAAAGGAAATTTAAGGTCTGCTACACAGAAAAATGGAATAGTCTTTATTTAGTGGTCCTAGCTGGCTAGTATGTTCTAGAAACATTAGTATGTAAAAACAAAATTTTTCCTAGAGCTACTAACAGAAACTCAAAGTGTCCCTGTGCTTTGCAGAAATATTCCTCCCTTTTCTTTATTGCTTCCTATAGCTCTGTCACTTCTGATTTCTCTGTGGAATCTTAAGTAGGAGCGAGGCCCCCACACCACTTCAGGCTACTTGTCTCAAAAGATAAAGGSTATATATATTTCTTTTCAACTAGGTTTTGCCCACAAACTTTGATTTGTGGTCTTTCTGTGCCCTTGGGTCTAAAAGTGCCTGTTGTCRGTGCCTTGGTACATGAACTTGAGTGGTGTCAGGCTGTTGCRTTAAATAAATTGCCCCAAGTGCAAAGTAAATGAATTAGCAAGAGAAATTCTCRTGGATATCATACGTTTATGGCTTCTCCCTTCTTTTCTAATGATGACTATAGATTATCCTCTTTCTTCCAATAACACCTCTAAATGTTTGCAGACAATTAACATGTCTCTCCTGTGTATCTTCTCGAGTCCAAACATGTCCRTTGCTCACAGTCTGCCTTATTTCCAAACCTCTTATCAGTTCATTCGCTTGTCTTTGAATCTACTCCAATATGCCTTTCTTTTTAAACATGATAGCTCCAACAGAAGACAGCATTCAGTAGCTTAGAGGAGCAATTTAAGTTAGTAAAAGTGAGCCTCGTCCTTTTGCATTCTTCGTGGAATTCGGGTGCATTAAAGTTTATGGTCTTTATTGGAAGTAGATTCTTTAACCCTGCCAAATTTATTGCTCACTCTCTGGCAGCAGAATCTTCAGGAGTGCATAACATTGCTGTCCCGTGAACAGCCGACCCTGTCATGTAACTATTCGTATGAGATTGCTAGCATTTCCTCTGTGCATTAAAGTTATTCCTTACCAGTCTGTCTCTTCAGCAACAACCGTAACTTCATTCTTTTGTTGATCATGAGCATATTTAATAATATTGGTGATTTGTTGGGTAATGTTTCCGGTTTAAAGCCTATCAGTGGGCCATATGTTGGAAAAGGCAATTATATAGATTTCCTTCAAACTTGACGTTAGTCCTTCGGCAATTATCTTGGTGCCCAAAAGATCAGAAACAATAGGCTATCCATCTTTTAGTGGCTTCCCCTAATCCGCATAGCTCTGGTTTCCCTATGAATGTCACCCCCTGCTTTTGAAGAGAGGACAGGTGTTAACTGACAGCTGCACTAGGTCTCTTTTGGCAACCTCCCAGCAATGAAGATTCCCCAAGTACCCTCTCCCCTAGCCTGATCCCCGAGTCTCACTTCCTCCACAGACCTTAGGCAGGCCCCAGTTTCAAGGGGGAAAATATACAATCCAAATTATTAATTATTAATAAATATGTTTTGTCTGACAATTTATTAGAGGGTGGATCCAGACTTTCATAGACTTTCTATGACTCCTCTGTAGTAAAGATAATAATATTAAACATTGTTTTTAGAATTATACTATTATAAGAGAATAAGGGAGTTGGATATTATTAGGAAAATTAGAACAAAAGTATTTTGTATAATAATTTTATGTATACTACACAAGTGTTATTTTATAGAGAGTTGTTCTCTGTTGGTTCATCGAAACAGTGATCAAATAAACCTATTAATTATTGTTAAMTCTTTCAACAACATATTTCTAATAGCAGAAGGGTTTTAAAGAGCAGAGCTCCCTGGTATCTAATWTTAATACACATATATACCCATATACATCTTCTACTGCATCTTTTTTCATGTGAAAAACCATGCTTAGCTTTCAATTGCCAACTAAATTTTATATATATTTTTTTTTGCTAAAAGTATGACTTTGCTAAGATTCATCTCATATTTTGACGTTATGGAATGTATTATATTTATTTCCTTGTTGCTGGTTTCTCATGAATCCTACCCTCTGGCATCTAAGTTGTTCTTATGGGTAGGAAAGATGCATGGGGCCCAAAAATAGTGACCACTAAACTATTATTTATTGAAATGATAACAAACTCATCTGGCTTTCTGTGTTTCTGGCACTCGAAACTCCCAGAAACAGTTGAGAGAAGAAGAGACATCTCCAGAAACAGAGATTCTGGTTACCATTGTTCCTTGCTCAGACAATGACTGAATGTGCAAGTTCTGTACTCTGCATCAGGAACTTCTCACACAGCCCCCAMGCATATCGCCTGCTTTTCTCATTTTCAGGGATAGAGAGGGAGGGAAGAAGGGTGTAAAGGCAGAAACTCTGTATTATTTGTCTTTCTACTCATACTGAATGGATGCTTCAATGATATGTTAGTATATGTAGCTGCCTCAGACAGTATATGAGAAAAAATTACCCTTTCAGTTTGACTCATGATGCAGGTCCAATTATTACTTTTTAAAAAGCCTTCAGACTCTGAATATTCTCAACGTTATCTTTCTTTATGTACAGAGATTGAAAGATTAAGTGATTCACATAAACAGTAATAGTAAACACTAAAAACTTAGGTGCACTAARAGTGTATGTGTGTGATAACCAGGGTATGCAAGAGGTGCAATTCTCCAACTCTCTTTCCCAAGTTCTGTAACTGAAGGATCCATTGTTACTAACTCTAACTCAAATATTCAAGTAAACAATCACACATATACACAAATACACACACTCATATGCACATATATACTAATACATGTATATACAGATACACACATATTCACACTCACATACAAATACACAAACATACACACATACCCACATACACATATACACACATACATATGCATATATGCATATACACATAGAAAAACTCACACATATACATACACATCCATACATACACATTCACACATACATTCAAATACATACACTCACATGCACATATACATATATACTCACACACATATATACATATATACAGACATACATACACATACACATATATACACAGACAGACATATACACATACACATTCACACAAATGCATACTCACATACACATACATACATTCTCACGCAGTCACACATATGCACATGCATACAGACAAACACATACACAAATATGCACACATACACCCATATACACACATATACATATACACAATACACACATTTGCACACATAGATACACATATACAGATACAAATACACGCATACATACACATTCACACATATTCCCATATACACACACATATATGCATGCATATACTTATTTGCCTACATACATACAGATATATAGATACATACAAACAAACATGCACACCTTTACACATACACACAAATATACACACTTACACACATATACACATACCCACATATATACCCTCACATGCATATACACATAAACACACTCACACACATATACAGGTATAACATACACACATACACACATATACAGACATGTACTTACACACATTCACACATAAACACATTCACATACATGTACAGGTACACACATACATGCATACACACATACATACACACATGTACACACATAACACATATACACACTCACACACACATATATACACATACACACACTGATACACATACACATTAGGTTTACACCAAATTTAATGTTTTCCCCTGACTCTCTTGATGTTGTTTTCACTCAAACATAGCCCACGTCTTTGCTTTTAAGCTCTTTGGCTTAAAAGAAGTCTTTGTCATTCTTTGGCAAAAGAAGTCTNAAGGCGGCTTCTCCAGCACTGTAATATGTTTACATTTTTGTGTGCCTGAGACAGAAATCTGTCACTGCTGATTTAAGAGACACAGTCTAGAGCACAGGCTACATGGCATGGTACTGAAAACAATTAGATGACTGGGCACAGAGAATAGGCCACACAAATGGGCACTATGATCAAGCCACCRGGTGATACCACCCTAAAACMTTTCTGTTCGTGATATGTTGTGGAAGCTGGCACTCAGAACCTTCAGGTTTGTCATCTGTCATCTTTGCAYKGTGGGAGAAGCACATTAGCAGACTGTGCTCAGTAGAACAGTAAGAGAGGCCAAGAGCTAACTTTGTAGGGTCGTATTTTACAAACACTTGGGATACGTTCATACRGTGTYGGCATCTTTAGAAGAATCAACCTTTTCATGTTCCCATGTGTCTTTTTTGTGGGCCTTTATTTTACCTTGTCCACACCATAGGTACTGAGAACAAAGAATATTGGGTTGTCTGATAGGAGAAAGTTTGATATTGGCCATAAAATATGATTTGATGGTGGGACTTCACAGTGCACAATAGCCCTAAACATAGAGACCTTATGACAGACACTTCTTGCTTGTCTYTGAGGAACTAAGAGCATTACCGAACAATAAAACACTGGCCCACTAGAGGACTGGGCTCCATTTTCACTTGTTCCATTCCTTATTTTCTGCCCTAGGACGAAATATCCAGTTTTAACGTGAAAGGTTCTAACCATTAGTAATCTTTAAATACTACATAATCTTTTAAAATGGAAAGTAAAGGCGATGTCTTTGATAATTACCTTGGTTGTTCTGTGGCCTCCCCCCTTCAGCATGTGGGTAAGAGACAAGTGAATTTAGGGTGAGGGTGCACTCTGGCTGACCCGTGCTCCTCTCTGATCGTGATCATTCGGTCTACTTATCTGCTTGTGGAATTTCACTGTTTAAAGGCCGTTCTTCATGTCTGAATGATATATAGGTATGTTGTACTTTTTTGGGGGGGGGGAAAGTGACCATTTTTCACTGCAAAGCTATTTGCATTCCTACAGTAGTTGAAATGATTAGGATATCCTTATTATTTACAGTTATATAGCTAATAACATAAATAAAAGGCACACTGATTATAGCTTTCCTTTTTCTAGGTGGTCATAATTTCATCAAAAACTATTCTCTTGGGGAAAATATCATGCTTGGTATTTTCTTTGCTCTACCTTGAAATGTTGGCCTAAATTGCTTAAACCATTTGAAAGTTTCCAAATACATAAAATGAACACAATTATTCCCCTTCTAAAAACTGGTTTTAATGTCCTWTCACTCTYCTAACTCTAAGCCAATCAAAACTACAAACTTAATCTCGGCATGATTACAGTCCTCAAGGAAGGAGAACTAAGATAAGTTCAAAGACTGACAACTGATGAGTTTTCCAAAATATGAAGATTTTAAATGTTGAAAATTATAGTTTGTCTTTGTATGGTTTCAGCTATATTTTTTAAAGACCTTCTTACTGATTTCATCAATAATTTCATGTTCTTAAGAACAAAACATGAACAGTTCAGTGTACCTTAAGTACAGAAACATATTTAATTCRTTATGTCATTTCAAAATGATTTTACAGGGAGCCAACAAAAGTAGAAAGTACTAGCATTATGTACTCTAAATGTGCACAGTTTGTGCTGGCAAGCCTGTCTGAAGTGCTCAGAATGGATAAGGGAGGAAAAGAATAGAACACTCAAATACCTAATCTAGTGTAGTTGAGGCAAATRGATCATYRAATAAGGCTCAAAATAAAGGAACTGAAGCAATATTTTTCATAATCTGATAGATGTGGTATAGACACAGGTTTGGCCAATAAATATGATAGAAGAATTGCTGATGAAAGATTAAAAACCTGGGTAAAGGGAGGGACCTTAGATGAATGCCCAACAGTGGGAGAGGGAACATATAGAATTCACCTCCAGGAGAAAGGCAAGGCATCAAGTGGAGGGNACACATACACATTAGGTTTACACCAAATTTAATGTTTTCCCCTGACTCTCTTGATGTTGTTTTCACTCAAACATAGCCCACGTCTTTGCTTTTAAGCTCTTTGGCTTAAAAGAAGTCTTTGTCATTCTTTGGCAAAAGAAGTCTTTGTCATTCAGTGATAGCTGTAGGTGATACTTGAAATGGGTATAATCAGTCCTATATAAATTTGTGTTGCTCACAAATAACTCCAAGAACCACTAATCTCTAGKGTGTTACCTTCCCAGGACAGATTAGAGATTCTAAGTTATTTATTTAACAGATTTATAAATGTTTATGACTTTTTAGTTTGTGTTCTTTCCCTTAAATTCTTAGAGTTCAAAAGCTAATAAAAAATGGCAGAAAATAAGGTTGCTTTTTTTTTAAGTTGCTCCCATGAAAAATTATTTAAAATTCCTCTAGCTTGCAAACATCCATTTGGCTGCCGAGTGGTATGAAAAGCCAACACGGTTTAGTTAGCGACTGAAATGTTCTCATATTTATTTGATCTGTGGGATCAGTTTTGCAGTTCTGGATGACTTTAAACAACTTTCATGGAAGTCATTTTGCAGGAAATTGCAAATTATTCTGCATCAACTCGCTTTGTCTCCTGTTCTGTGGTGCAGAGCTTACAAGGCAGCAAGACTCCTTTCTTGTCCCGGGGCTGTTGTAAATTGATTTGATGGAGRGGGAAGCCAAGAGTCAGGAGGACTGGCTTTCTACCATTTAAATTCTTCTTCACATGTGAAATTCTTTTCTGATAATAAGTGTTCTCARTAAAAAAAAAAAGTCTTTTCTTTCATTCTGAAGCGTTTTCTCTATTTAGAGTATATTTAGACACATTTTTAAAAAAATCTCAAAACTGTTCTTTTTAATATAATCATGTCATCATTTATGCATTAGTTACACTGCACACATGCTTTCTAGAAGTTATAGCAATATCCTCTATTGTTTACCTAACACTTGTTTCAAGGGAATATTAAATTAATCTTCTAAAAGGAACCCCAAGTACCTGTGTTGTCTGCTATTTTACTCAGAGCAGAAGCCCAGAGTCCTAGAAAGACAAAAAGTCCAAACTTAAAAGAGAGCACACAGCAAGCCCTTGCTACAGTTGGCCAGAAATAATAGCTGAAGGCAGTAGAAGCATGTGGAGATGTATTTTTCCCAAAGCTTTGTTGGAGGTACAGAAGAAATCGTCTAGACATGATGTTGGATTAAGAACTAACAACAAGAAGTTAGTGGATTACAATGGCGGGAAGGAATAATCCCCGGTGTACTTTGTCGGCTTCCCTGGCATGTCAAATGTCAGCTCTTTCTTCTGCGCRTTTTCGGAAGACAATCGCATTGTTGATAGTTCAGCTCCGTGCCTTTGCGAGGCTGCTTTGTCGGAACCAGTCTGCCTCTGGCACATGGAGGCAGGACCTGAGCTGAGAAGCAGAGAGGAAATWCCAAGGCGGCTTCTCCAGCACTGTAATATGTTTACATTTTTGTGTGCCTGAGACAGAAATCTGTCACTGCTGATTTAAGAGACACAGTCTAGAGCACAGGCTACATGGCATGGTACTGAAAACAATTAGATGACTGGGCACAGAGAATAGGCCACACAAATGGGCACTATGATCAAGCCACCRGGTGATACCACCCTAAAACMTTTCTGTTCGTGATATGTTGTGGAAGCTGGCACTCAGAACCTTCAGGTTTGTCATCTGTCATCTTTGCAYKGTGGGAGAAGCACATTAGCAGACTGTGCTCAGTAGAACAGTAAGAGAGGCCAAGAGCTAACTTTGTAGGGTCGTATTTTACAAACACTTGGGATACGTTCATACRGTGTYGGCATCTTTAGAAGAATCAACCTTTTCATGTTCCCATGTGTCTTTTTTGTGGGCCTTTATTTTACCTTGTCCACACCATAGGTACTGAGAACAAAGAATATTGGGTTGTCTGATAGGAGAAAGTTTGATATTGGCCATAAAATATGATTTGATGGTGGGACTTCACAGTGCACAATAGCCCTAAACATAGAGACCTTATGACAGACACTTCTTGCTTGTCT
>BDUI01009321.1:16283-28248 GCA_002335545.1 Apodemus speciosus | reverse complement strand
TCATTTAACAAAAATCCCAGTGTTCCCCTCACCTTCAGTTTTACCTTTCATACTTGCACGTGCCTTCAGTCAACCAAGGCTTCCACATATTAAAGCATAAATACCAGAAGCTAAAGTATTCATACATTTTAAATGTCTATTTTAGTATATTATTATAGCTCTTCTATTATTAGTTATTATTATTTTATCTCTTATAGTGCTTAAGGAATAAACTAAAATTTAATGGCTATGTGCATGCAAAGAAGAGTTGCTTACTGAGGTAATGAATATGTAATTAAACCTTATTTAATCATTTAACAGAGTATGAATATATCATAACATTACGTTCTATCCAAAAAATATAGATAATTATTTGTCCATTAAAGTAAAATTTTAATGAATTTTTATATTTTGAAAATATAATTACAATATTTCACCTTTCCTTTTCCTTCCTTCTAAGACTCTCATATAGCGCTCCTTCCTCTCTTCTAATTTTCTTGCCTCTGTTTCATTAATTTTTGTTAAATACATATATGTATATTCACATATATACAACTATATGTTCTATAATGTTATATAAAATATATTTAAAGCATATATATATAACATTATATATCTTTCCTTTAAACATAAATACAGTCTGTTCCGTCTGTCTGACATTACTTGTATAAATGGTTTCAGTGCTGGCTGATCATTTTGTATTGGATAACCAATTGGTGAACTCCTGTTCGGGGAAGACTATTTCGCCTGTTCTCAGCACTCCTTCGCCACCTGTATTCCTTTGTAGAACTTTTGAGTTCTCCCCCATGCACTGTAGCGTATCTGCTCTTGTTCGTGTTCAGGTTCAGGCCACCATACTGGTGAGACTGTATGGCATTTTCTCACATTCCTAGTACACGACGTTGATGTCACCCATCAACCTCTGTACTCCTCAGCATCTCACAGCTTCTCTGCAGCCTCTTCTGAAATGATTCTTGAGCCTTAGATGCAAGAATTGAATCCTWTGGGATTGGGATCCACATCTCTGCYTGTGGTTGGTTGTAGTTTTCTGTAATGRCCTCTGCGTTCCAAAAAGAAGGCTCCTTGATGAARAGCAAGGACYACACTTATCTGTGGGTATGAGGACAAATATTTAGAATGTAKTTAGGAACTATGCTGAAGTACTAAAGTGGCKGTTGTAGGTTTTTAAAAAGCMCCAAATAGAAAAAGAATACACAGCCTGTTGGGAAAGATAAAASATATTAACTTGGATTARACAACTTCAATACTGAGTGCTACCTGCCCTRCCTAATAACTGCTAAGTAGAATTTAAGCCAAAATTGAAAGAAAATTTATGATTTATAAAGGAAGAAGGGATGYGGGGAATAGCTTGTATTGATGTAAACTAGCTGGGAATTTTTTGGAACTACAGCTGAAGAAAAGCATGGATGTGAATTGAGTGAAATCTCCTGGAACTTTGAAAAAACCTGGTATCAAGCTGCTGCTACAGCCCAACCAAGGAAGAATCTCTGTGAGAGAGACAAGGAAAGAGTTTCTGTAGCTATCCTTGTGAGCATGCTATATTGAAAGCCAAAGCTGAGAACAGGTAGAGTTTGAATTTCAGGGAAAGAAGGAGAAACTTGACAACTGAAATAGACCTGAATATTTAAAATTATCACCTAAATGGTTTGTGTACAAAAGAGGGGGGTTATTATCCCCCAGAGATCAGTTCTGCTAAGGGAAGAGAAATGCCAAACACCAAAGCCTCTAGGACTCCTGTCCTACTGAAGGAAAGGGAAGACACCAGCATGCATTAGTTATGTTCAGAGTCAGAAAGCAGAAACCCACTGAGACTGGCTGATTGTAGGATGATAGCGTGTTTTCCATTTGCATATGGCTAAGTGAAAGACTGTTTTAAGGTTCCTCTTACCCAGTTTATCAGGGAAAACCATTAAGTGAAAGGTATAAAACATATGAATCAGCAAATACAATAGTTTAGGGGATGTTGTGAAGGCAACAGTACCAGAGTCACAGAGGAGGATATTGAAATGCCCAAGCAAGAACTTAAAATTATATAAATAACAACAGCTATATGAATTATATGAATAACAATAATGTGATATAGACCCCAAATGTAGCCCTCTATTTATTATGGCAAACAAAATGCAAACACAAGTAGTAATATATGGAAATACTACACTTATGGAAATATTACAAAGGAACAATACACAAACAACAACAAACCCTACTAGACATCAGAATGCCRTAAGAGAATTCTAATGGGATCGTTAGATCAGACATGCCTGAACACAGAACCTTTGAATTTGGAGATGGACCAATAGAAACTTCCCCAGTTGAAAGGCATCAAGGAGAAGAGACTGGAGTAAGGTTAAACATACGCTGTAAGAACCATGGAACAGCTGCATGGGGAGGAGGAGAAGATCAGAAAGGAGAAAGGAACAGAGGATATATTTGATACAAAAGTAACTGGGAAAACTTTCCAAATGAATGCTCAGCTTTAAACTACAGAGCTAAAAGCCCAGAGAACACCAGTCAGGATAAATGTATAAAAAAACCCTCCAATTCCCCAGGCCCTGTGCTTAGGTACATACTATTTAAACCGCAGGAAATCAAAGATAAAGAGAAAATCCCCAAAGAAGATGACAAAACACTTCCACAGAGAAGCAAAAGTAAAGATTAATTTCTCTTCATTATAAGGAAGTTGAAAGTGAAGTGAAATGTTTGTTAAAGATAAGCCCAAATGACCCAGAATTCTCTTCCTGTGAAAATTTTCCTTTCAACGTGTAGAAGAAAAACAATTGTTTTAGACAAACAGAAATTAAGAAGAAGCACAGCCAGAAACCTATCTAGCAATAAATACTGGAAAAAAATCATTAGAAGGGAGGAAATTTGTACAGGGTAGCAACTGAAAGCTATATTAAAAAGAACTTAAGAAAAGGAAGATRTGAACCAAGTTTTCCTGTTATTAATTCAACTGATAGACTCAAAGAAAAATTAAAAAGAAAAATTAATTTGAAATACTAACATGGACGCACTGGAATAAGTATGCTTGTATTCATTTATGCTTAAGGTAAATGATGGCATCAACAACTCAAACAGCAAAGAGTAATTACTTACAAAACATTTGCAATGTTCATGAAATGATATGAGTTTGAATATAGATGTAGATTCATTGTGAAAATATACAGAGGATGCTAAGGGGTTAAAGATTATGATTGTTGAACTAGCAAAGAAAGAAAATTCAATCATATAAATTTCTAATCAAAACCACAAAACCAAGAAGAATAGTATTTGAAACAAAGTATGAACAAATGAGAAACTATGGTGAACATAATAGATATTGATGGAAATATTTCAATAGTCATCTTAGAGCCAATTACCTGAATATTAAAAGACATATTTGAAAGACACTGTCAGGGAGAATATAAGGCATAATGCATTATCTGGAAAGGAAGGAACTTATTTTACATATGAAGAACCATAAAGGAATGGGATATAGCAAACACTAGTCAAAAGCAAGCTGCAGTTGCTGTACCAAGAGAGAACACTAGTCAATAACAGAAAGAGCAGACTTAAGAAGAAAATGYATTATCAAAGTCAATGACAGATTTTCTAAGAAGGWATATCAGTTCTTTTGGGATGGGGGCRTTGAGACAGGGTTTCCCTCTGTAGTCACRCCTCTGCTTCCYGAGTGCTAGGATTAAAGTTAAATACCACCACCAACTGCTGTTTAGCAAGTCTTTTTTTATTTTTTTTATTTTCTATATTCTTTATTTATATTCCGAATGCTCCCCCCCGCAAGTCTTAAGGCAATGCACACCACAACAGTTGAACCTATGGTGAAAATGAAGGAGATATAGATTAATCCATTTTAAAGAGAGAGACATCAGTATCTCTGCTTTAGAGACAGACACGTCTAACAGACAAAAAGTAAGAATAGAAATTAATTCAGAGGTATCACCCAACATCTGGGTATATTCAAAAGATGGTCAGGCTAGCCAACAGCAGGGATAAATACACTTACAAATTCATGTGGAACTCCTAGCAGAGAGGCCACATTTGGACTAATTAAATAGATATTTACAAAATTGAAACAACAGGAAGGTTAATAATGAGTGGCCTCAAAATACAGCCACATTAGGTTAGAAATTAATAATGGAAGGGTAGTTGGAAAAATCTCCAGTACCCAGTTTTTAAGWAGCATAACTCAAAATATAAATAGCAAAAGAAAGTGTAAATAGTTTAAATGAAGATAAAATGATAAAGCAAAATTTCAAAAATTTTGAATATTGAAAAAAGAAAACAAAACCAAAACACATTCCTGAGSCAGGTTTCCAGCATCAAGCTTGTTTTCTGTTGGCATCTACTGCTGGGCATGCCGCTGGCTGAGAGTGGTTTGTTCAGGTGTGGCAGAGACAGGAGAGAGGGACTGAGGGGATGAATAAAATCTGCAGCTGGCTGGTACAGAGGAGGACTTGATGGAGACCTGGAAGTAGGCTCCCAAAGAGTCCATGTGAGTGATCTTAGCTGAGACACATAGCAGAGGGACACTATAGTGGTCACCTGCAGCCATGCAGGACCCCTAGTTGGAGGGATACGGACCCCAAACCACCTACRAAACCTTTGATCCAAAATTGTCCCTGTCTACAAGAAATGCAGGAACAAAGATGGAGCCGAGACTCAGGGAATGGTCAACCAATAACCAGCCCAGCTTGAGATCCATCCCATGGGCAAGCACCAATCCCTGACACTATTAAGGACACTCTGCTRTGCTTGCAGACAGAAGTGTAGCACAACTGTCCTGTGAGATGCTCCACTCAGCGGCTGACTGAAACAGATGCAGAGGCCCACAGTCTAACATTGAGAGTCTTATGGAAGAGTTGCCACTTAGGTTTAATCTTGTGGAGTAGCTCATAATCAGATATTGGCTGATTACCCCCACAAATATTCTGCTACCATCTCCCTAGAATGTCTTGTAGGCAGGACACCATTGTAGACTGAAGGGTTTGTGATGGGGTTGATGTTTATGTTTCTCTTTTGGTAGAGTGCAGAATACCTTTCTGTAATAAAGAAGCTAGAATGTAGGAGTGAAGGTCCCAGTCTGGGMCCCAGCTTAACTTCTCTATGTTTAGTGAGTTTTGGAATTATTGATTTTAGCAGTGGGAATTTGCCATTAATTTGTGGATATCATCCTTTACTATTGGCAGCAGCCTATGTTGTTTGAGTGTTCCCATGGGATCCCTTTGGTCAAAAAGTCAATTAGCTGTAACCCAATTCCAGTACTGGAAGCTTTGTTTGATGGTAAGAAATAAAGACAGTTGAGGCTCTGTCTCCTCCATTATTTAGTGAGTTCATTTAGATCACCTTCATATATAAACATGTTGTCGCAAGTCTTCTTAGTATCTTCTCTACACCTAACCTCTGCAGTTCTATGGACTGTCAGTTAGTTATCATTAGCTTAGCAGCTAATATCAACATAGGAGTGAGTACATACCATATCTGTCTTTCTGGGCCTGGCTTTCTTCACTCAGGTTGATTTTTCTCTAGTTCCATCCGTTTACCTGCAAATTTCAAGATTTTTTCCTTTCCTTTCCTTTCTTTTCCTTTCCTTTCCTTTCCTTTCCTTTCTATTAAGCTTTTCTTTCTTTCCTTCCTTCCTTCCTTCCTTCCCTCTTTCTTTCTTTCTTTCTTTCTTTCTTTCTTTCTTTCTTTCTTTCTTTCTTTCTTTCTTTCTTTCTTTCTTACTTTCTTACTTTCTTTCTTTCTTTCTCTCAACTGAGTTATGCTCCAATGTGTTAATGTACGATATTTTCCTTATCCATTCTTTTCTTGAAGAACAATTACGTTGTTTCTAATTCCTGGCTATTATGAATAAAGTAAGAATGAACATGCTTAAATAAGTGTCTTTGTGGTAGTAGGAAATATCTTTTGGGTATATGCTCAAGAGCAATGCAGCTAGATCTTGAGGTAGATTGATTTCCATCTTTCTGATGAAGCGCTATAGTGATTTCCTTAGTGACTGTGCACGTTTTCACTCCCACCAGCAATGGATGCTTGTCACCCTGMTACACCTCCTAGACAGCATGGTCTKTCACTTGTGTTAGTGTTCATAGTCCTTTTGATAGATCTTAGATAACATTTCAAAGTAGTTTTGATTTGCATTTCCCTGATGATTAAATGTGTTGTGCATTTCTTTAAGTGTTTCTTAGCCACCAGGGTTTTCTCTTTTGAGAATGATCTGTTTATATCTATACCACATTTTAAAATTAGATATTTTTCTGAAATCTAGTGCTTTACAWCCACTTTCAAAATATGAAAGTAGAAGTATTGCTTCCTGATAAATTCTWGGAGCTCAGAAACACTCTGATATCATAACCACATGAATTTCTCTCCTCTCTTTCTCTCTCTCTCTCACACACATACACACACGTAAAACCATTTTCACTCATCACAATGAACATGCATATATAAATCATCAACAAAAATACTACCAAAATAATATATCAATGTATAAAAATTATACATTTGTGATTTCATGGCTTTTGTCTCAAGTATGCAAGGCTTCTCAAGATTTGAAAATCAGTGTAAGCCTCAGATCAAAAAGGTAAAGAAGAAAACTCAAAATATTATAACAATGCATGCAGAATATTAATTCACCAGAATATGCTGTGGAAATAAATGTATGGGTTCTTTCTTCGAAACCCTGATAAAAAAAATCAATAAATGCAAAGATTTTCCATGTTGGACAGAAAACACAATCTTATCCGTAATTCTCTAAACAGGGTCTATATATTCAATCCAATCTCAGAATTAGAAGGTGYCTCAGAAGAGTCAATGCAAGACTGTGGGAAAACAACTCTTAAACTTCCGATGTTCAAAATTTACTAGTAAGTTACAGTAATTAAGACTGAATTGTATTGTAGTAAATATAAATAGAATACTGATGTGGGACAGATGAAGTAATATATCTGATGAAAATATCTTTGACAAAGGAACAAAGGCATTACAATTGAGACTAGCCAGGCTTTTGAATACATTTTATTTTACCMCTTTGACATCCACATACAAGACCATCAAGCAAACAGCAATATTATACCTTTTGTAAAAATCAATTGAAAATGATCATTGTACTAGATATAACATTTTTGGTATAATCTCTTAAGTATCATCTGTGAAAGAAATAATGTAGAAGTTGGACTATATAACTAAAATTCAGATTTCTTACTCTGTAAAAGATACTGTCAAGAATACAAAGATAACCACACACTGGCATTTGGAATTTATAAAACATATCTGGTAAAGAATCAGAAATAGGCAAAAGATCCGTATTACTGGAGATATACAGATGGCAGGAAGACATTAGGAAAATACACAGCATTATATGTAACTAGGGCACGGTGCATTAAAACAAGGATCTGCCACTTCCCAGTGAAGGGCAACATACCATGCATTGCAGATGAGAATACAAAGTACTATAGCCATTTGGAAAGGCATTTTGATTTTTAGGAATTCTAACTACACACTTGTTTCTGATAATATACCCAAGATAACCACCTTAGAGTAAGAAATCTCTATTCTGACCCTGTTTCAGAGTTTTGAGTCTATGGTTGGTGTGCCTTATTTTGGGGCCTGTGGTGGAGCATGTAGTGGAACGAAGAGAGATGGGGATGTATAGAGAGCAGGARAGAGGAAGAACTAAGTTCTCTTGTAAACTTTTATTCCTAAAAACATGACTCTCCTCCACTTGGTGCCACCAACTGTTTCATCGCCTCGTCATTGTTTCATCAACTGTGGACAAAAGCTTTCAGTAACACAGGAAACTTTGATCGACACTTTCAAATGAAACCCAGCAGCATTATTCGTCATTACCCAACTGTGTGTACAGAGCACGTACCTACAATATCCTCCAGGAAGTTGGCCAATGGATAGACACACTCAGTATATCCAGATGGTTGGCTGGTTYTCAGCAAGAAAAAGGAAATGGCAAAACAATCTACATGGTACAAAGACCCGCTATGAGCCTGGAATTAGGGAAARGGGAGGTAGAAAATACGAAGCACCCAGAATGCTTAGGTCTGTAAGCTTTATTTGCTCCTGTAGTTCTGAAGAGCAAACTTAAATCTTGTCCATGAAAGACATGCAGGCCGCCATGGGATACACCCAACTCCTTCTGTGGAGCTTGATCACTTACAGATTTTTTTCACACACTTTTAAGTAACTGACTGACTTACACCACAGAAAGAGCTGATCAATTATCATGACAGGGATGGGGTGATCCTGGGTCTGCACTCCATCATCCTTCACGTTTCCACCATCCTTGGCTACACTCACCCGATGTTCCTTATAGTCTAACCAGTTCTGCACTAGAATCTGGGAAAGGCATACCTCTGGCAGCTCCAAAGAGGCACATCTTGCCATTTTGGAGCACTATTAGGGCTGTGTGTGTGTGTGTGTGTGTGTGTGTGTGTGTGTGTGTGTGTTCTGTGAATCAGTGAGTGTGAATCATCATGCCTTACCTGGGTGCTGAGTCACTAGATTTTTGCTCTATTGGCACACTAAGGTACTTTCAGGAAGGGCCTGTTCCTTAAAGAAAAGCTGTTGTCACAGGTATTAAAGGTAGATGCATTACCCCTGCAGAGCCTTGGGCAGAGAGCTACCATCTAAATAATATCAATATGATATGGRAGTCTGGTTGATGTGATAGCAATTAGACTCATCTCATCATGGACTTTTTCTATCTGAGGATTATACACATATTTTAGAAAGTTGTAYAAAAGTAACTTGTTATATAATCTGTTGTCATAAAGATTTGAGAACCAGAGACTATCTAGTAGCATCTGTATAAGCGTGTTTTATGTATGATTAAGGATATAGTCATAGGCCAGGTATGAATGATGAACATGGAAGAAGATCAAATGTTTCAGTCTCCATAAAAGCCCTCGGATTCTCTTACTTTCAATGACTATGGTCAGCATGCAGAGAACCAGGTACCAGCTGATAGATGCTGAAACATTGGTGCTTACCTTTGTGATGTGCGACTGAAAAATGGGGCTGTCATTTGATTTGCCTTCCCATCTGGCTTTTACATTTGCAAACCCAAGAGTTATATCATTTATCCCTCAAAATGCTCTCCTTTTTATTTGATGAAATTTCTTTCCATGGAACTCTATTCAACCTGCCAAGCTTCCCTTTGCTCATATTAGGAAAGGGAAAACTTTTTACTTTTGATATGTCTGAATTAAAATGGTGCAAGACTCATTTTGCCTTAAAGACTCTAGCAATGATAGCAGAGGTTTTGCGAATGGTAAATTAGAATTTGGGTATTTTTAGTCCAGTAAATCTTATATTTTATAAAGAAAAGAAAGACTTATTTTATTGCTCAAAATAACTGAATTATTACACATTCATCACAATTACTCACTAAAAGGCTGTGGTACGTATTTTTTAAAGTAAACAATAGATCCTCTGTTCCAAGAAATATTTCATCTAAGAAAAAAAATGATTTTGTAATTCAAAACAGAAATTGCCCTAAGTTTTCATCATACATGGTCACATTTGTGTGCCATTTCATCTGGGTGACTTGCTGACATTTTTCGTGTTTGTGACTTCATAGGCTGTGGTCATTTGTTACTCCGACATTACCCATCTGCACATACATTTGTCATTCCCCCCTTGAATTTGCTCCAGTTGGGTACCAGGAACTTAGGACCAAGAATAATAATGTTATGTGAAGGATATCATTAGAGGAAAAATTGTACTTCAAAGTCCAAGCACATATGGTTCGGACTTTTATAAAGATGGCAGGTGGACATGAAGAAAAGGTTGATTTCAAATTTATTTTTGGGATGGAGGGACTTCTTAAAGTCAGAGGAAGATTAATTTTCAATTTGGAATTCCTCATAATTGAAACACGATCAGGTTTTACAACTTCCTGAGGTAACTTTTGTGGATGCCAAAGCTGTCTTCCTGGAGAGCAGCAGAACAATTTAACAGAAGTGTCAGAATGATGGAATACTGACAAATGTTAGTTAAGAGAAGAAGCACATCTACAGTGAAGTCCATTTGAAGTAATAACAATGGTCTAAAGAGGAARTGATTACCTTTGAGCATGCCTCACATTTGAGAACAGTTTAAAAAACAGTATCTATTTTTGGAAGACCAGCTTATACATTTTGTTTATTCATAAAATTTCTCAGAATATAGATGACCAAAAATTTTGAAGRTTCTCTGTAAGTCTCCAAGTTTAGTCCTTTGGAAATATCCGTATCATTCCTATAGTAGGGATGTGACCAATCAAAGAAATGAAAAAAATTGATCAAGTAGAACAGAGAACTCAAATCCTATTTGCTATCCTAAAAACATTCAAATGTCCATTGGTGATATTTACTAGCAAAACATGAGAAAACACCTAAATATGAATTTATGGGAAAGGCCAGACCAAGTCCTATTAGAAATGTACTGATTGTTTTATGTCTTATTGTCAGTAATATTGGCATATTCAATATTATGGAATAACTTCTAAGATGTAGAATAAAAAGCAAAATTCAGAGTAGTATATTATGAATAGTATGCTAAGGTCCACATATAACTGTTTCATATAGACATTATGCATGCATATAATTTCAGTAGATTTTAAAATCTCCATTATATTATGGATAAATGGAGAAGAAGCTGATGTTATTGTCATCTCCTAAATGACTCACAGTTACAAATGTCTGCTTTGCAGCCTTGTATTGTAGTGATTAACTTGTGAGGAGTCAGAATCTTTCTATGACAATTTTTGATTTGAGATAAAGATTTCTTTCTGTGAGATCTACCTTTCTTTTTTTCAGTAGTCAGGGTTTTCATGAAGTTGTAGATAAGAGGTCAGGGGAGCTCTTTCTACAAGGTTGGTTTGGATGAAGAGTAACTGTGTGAAAAGAAGGTTTGGGTCTGTCACTAGACCTCTTCCTCCAGCTCTTCTCCTTGAAGTTCTTTTAGACAGTAACAATTCTGGGTCAGAGTTTTTGATTGGGATGGCAACCCCATCCCTCCACTTGATGCCCCATCTTTCTACTGGATGTGGACTCTACAAGTTCCTTCTCCCCACTGTAGGGCATTTCATCATGATACAAGGGGAAGCTCAAGGGGAGGCACCAAGCCCTGACACTGTTACTGATGCTATGGTGTGCTTACAGACAGGGGCCTATCATGACTACCCGCTGAGAGGCCCAACAAGCAGCTGAGAGTCAGATGCAGATAATTATACCCACCCACTAGACAGAAGCCAGGGATCTCTGTGGTTGAATTAGGAAAAAGTTGGAAGAAGTTGAGGAGCAGGGTGACCCCAAAGGAAGACTAGCAGTCTCAACTAACCTGGACCCCTGAGATCTCTCAGACACTGAGCCACCAACTAGACAGCATACACCAGCTGACATGAGGCCACCGACACATATGCAGCAGAGGGCTGCTGGGTCTGCACTCAGTAAGAGAAGATGCATCTAACCCCAGAGAGTCTTGAGGCCCTAGGGAGTGGGGCRGGGTTGGGAKGGTTGGGGCATCCTCTTGTAGACAGGGTGAGGGAGAAGGACTGGGATGAGGAACASTCAGAGGTCGGACTGTGAAGGGGATAATGACTGGACTGTAAAAAAAGATTAAAGAATTAAAGAAAGAGAAGGTTTGGGGGCATTTGTAGAAGAGTAGAAAGAAGTCACACTTCTAACATTTTCAATGTGCTCATGTGCATGTGTGTGTATGCCTGTCTTAGTGTGCCCAAGTGTGTGCACATATGTGTGTGTATACTTATGGAGGCAAGAGGAAACCTTTAAGCAGTGTGACTTAGGTTCCATCCACCTTCAGTTAGAAAAGGGTCTCTCACTGGCCTACATTAGTCTACACTGGCTGTTGAGTRAACTTCAAGAATCTGCCTGTCTCTGCCCTGCTCCCTGGCCCATGCCAGGTGTAGTGGCTATTCCTGGTTGTCAACTTGACTATATCTGGAATGAAC
>BDUI01009320.1:31449-41793 GCA_002335545.1 Apodemus speciosus | reverse complement strand
TGCCATGTTGAGGGTGACTTGATAAGCTCAGAACTGAAGAACAGTTCTTGTCCACTATTTAGTCCAAGATCCCCCAGTCTCAGACACCACTTAACTGTCCATCAAATTTCTGGTCTCTCTTAGCTTCAACCACAATACATTCTGTCTCTCCTCCCTCTCCGCCCTCTCTCTTGGAAGTCGGCAGCGAAGGTACAGATTTTATTTTTGCACTTTTGTGAAACGGGTGAAATATTTTTATCTTTATAAATTATTTCCCATTCTTTAAAAAATACCTCATTTAATGGGATATGTTTCTAAATGACTAGGTCGTGCATATTTCAGAAGGTACCCTCTGGGACCAGAAGGAAACCTTGCCTAGGGGGAATGTTTTCAATCCCTCCTTTCTGTACCCAGCTTCAGAAGCCAGACGATACCCACCCCCAGAGGCTGAGAAGGTGGAGGGTGGACAGAAACTGAGAGACACCCCCCCCCAGCCCTCTCTGAGGCTGCTTCCTCAGCTAAACACAGTGGTAGAGCTGGAGTCAAGTCTCTGTGGAGACTGGAGTAGCACTGAGCTGCCTCTGTCAGTCCTCAGGTAATGGTTTTCACGGGAAGCCACCGTGTATATATTGTACTAGAAGTTGGAGAGCATCCCAGGTCCTCCTAGCCCAAGTCAACATCAGTACCAGAGTGCTTACATCATCATGGTCATCATAGAAACTCTCGCTTGAAGATATTTCTGAAAATATTTTTGGCACATAGAAACTTAAACTTCTAAACTTTATGTAAAAGAATGCCATAAGCTAACAGAAAAATCACAACTAATGATTTAATGTAGGATAGAGAAACGGCAACAGGGAGAAACAGAAATGTGGATTATTAAAAAATGAAAATAGGGAGGGGGCGACAGCTGGGCGGCGGTGGCCATGGGCAAGGACTACTACTAGACGCTGGCCCTGGCCCACCTCATGTCSGATGAAGAGATCAAGGGAGCCAATTGCCTCCTGGCACTGCGCTACCTCCTGGACAAGGACAAGGAGCCCGGTGCCGAGAAGTTCAAGAAGATCGCGGAGGCCTACACCATGCTCAGCGATCTGCGCAAGCGCAAGATTTTCGACTGCTATGGAGAAGAAGGCCTGAAGGGCGATGGCCCCAGTGGTGGGAGCGGTGGTGGTGCTAATGGTACCTCTTTCAGCTACACATTTCATGGAGACCCTCATGCCATGTTTGCTGAGTTCTTCAGTGGCAGAAACCCCTTTGATACCTTTTTGGGGCCGCGCAATGGGGAAGAAGGCATGGACATCGATGACCCATTCTCTGGCTTTCCAATGGGTATGGGTGGTTTCACCAATGTAAACTTTAGATGTTCCCGCCCTACTCAAGAGCCCACCCGGAAGAAGCAAGATCCCCCAGTCACCCACGACTTTCGTGTCTCCTTTGAGGAAATCTATAGTGGCAGTACCAAGAAGATGAAAATCTCCCACAAGCGGCTAAACCCTGACGGAAAGAGCATTCGACATGAAGATCCTGACTATCGAAGTGAAGAGGGGCTAGAAAGAAGGGACCAAAATTCCCCTCCCCAAGGAAGGAGGCTAGACCTCTAACAACATTCCAACTGACGTCTTTGTTTTAAAGGACAAGCCACACAATGTCTTCAAGAGAGACGGTTTTAATGTCATTTATCCAGCCAGGATTAGCCTTCAGGAGGCTCTCTCTGTGGTTGCACTGTGAATGTCCCTACTCTGGATGGCATCCCTGTTGTATATTCAATGATGGCATCAGGCCTGGCATGAGGYGGAAAGTTTCTGGAGAAGGCCCCTCTTCTCCCCAAAACACCTGAGAAACGCAGAGACCTTGTCATCGAATTTGAAGTGATCGTCCCTGCCTATTGCCATGCTCCCGGCCTTGATAGTCATGGATTCTAGCCCTCTGAAACTCTAATCCCAAACAAAATCTTTCCTCAATAGATTTCCTTGGTCATGGTCTCTTATCCCAACAATAGAGAAGTAACTAAGACTGAGTGTGTCTGGAAAAAARCTCAGTGGTTGTCAGGAGAAAGCACGCAGAAGCGATGCTTTAATTGTCTAAGCTGTCTAGTGCTTTAAAAGGTGAACTAGGTCTTGTTAATCATTGCTAACTTTTCTGGTTTAGTCACACTTCAATTTAAATGTCTGTTTCACTGCTTCTGTGGGCATGTTTCTGGGCTGCATGAGGAAATGTCATAAACTCTAAAGGGAACCAAATAAGGGAACCAAGAGGGATCTTACAGTGTCTGCTAGTCTAGAAAGTCATTTTGTGTGTTGAGTGTCTCTTGAGATGGCTTTTAGATGGGCTACATGAATATCGTTTTCTCTTTGAGTTACAACAAGGGCTGGAGAGATGGCTCAGCCGTTRAAGGCTAGGCTCACAACCATAAAATATAAGAGTTACGATAAAGGTRGCGGGGGCGGGGAGAGGCCCCCGAGCCATCCTGCCACTTGTGAGAAGCTGAAGAGTGGGTTGGTCAGCTGTTTTGGGTGGTTGGGACTGTGATCTAGGACAGACTGAAGCCCTTTCTGGGTGTGGCTTGACTTAGTTCGTAATTCTTAAAGTTCAAGGTCATAGTATTAAGGGAATACTTGGTGTCTTGATACTTAAGATGGATGCTGCTAAAACCTTCAAAAGGCTTCAGGCTCTAATTACCTAAAATCAACACATCATAACATGGGTTACCAAGAGTGCCACGGCTTGATGGCAGCCAATTCTGGGATTGCCAGGTCCGCTTCCCTCTCSCCTCAGCACACCGCAGGAGCATGCCCCTCTATCTGTGGATATCTGAGGTGCCCCAGGAACGCTTGCTGTCATGCTCCCCTCCCCCCCCCCCCGTGTGGAATGCCCTTCCCTCAGTCTGGCTGATTCTGCCCACTCAGATGATGCCTCAGGTATCTTAATGAAGCCTTCTTTGTAAGTCTAGCTCACCAAACTACTCTACTGTCTCCTCTTCTTAGAGTGTGCTGTTATGCATCTCTGTCCCAAGGATGTAAGCAAGGACCTTCCCAGGGGAAGGCCTAAAATATAAGCAATATTTCCATGATAGTAAGAATTAAATAAAATCTCTATTACAATTTTACTATCCCAGATGACATATATATATATATATGCATTATTGGTTATTAATTTCTGAGAGTGGTTATCAGTTTTGTCCAGGTTTCCATCTGGCTAGGATTCATGGCAATCTCCAGCAACACAGTAGGACAGTAGGACAGAAAAGGATCCAGTAGGACTGCAGACTGGACAAGAAGTTTGTTCATGGGTAGGTAGGAGTAAGAGGCTCAGGCTGGGGACACTGCCAGAGTGAGGATGCAGAAATCAGAAGAGGCTTCTAGGAAAGAGGGGCTTTTGCCATCAGGATAACTTTTGCTTCCTTAACTCAAAGCTACACATGAGCATTTGCAGTGACAGCCAAGAGGAGTTAGAGACAGAAGAGGTCATTTGTCCAACTTAAAAGTGGCATTCTTTCAACAGCCTATTCTTTCGATACTATGAAAGTGCCTAACAGACTTTCAGGATCCCACCCCTGACATACCAATTGTTAAAAGRAAGCTCAAAGAAGCCATGAGTGTTACTCATCATAAGTTGGAAACAGACTCTGAAGGAATAGATTTCCAAACTCTCTAAAAGCCCGCATCTTTCAGAAACCATTCAAGAGGTGAATCTACAGAAAAAAATAGAAAGGTGAAAGGAAGGAGAGAGAGAGAGGGAGAGGGAGAGAGGAAGGGAGAGGGAGGGAGGGAGGGAAGGAGAGAGAGAGAGAGAGAGAGAGAGAGAGAGAGAGAGAGAGAGAGAGAGAGAAAACAAAGGACTGAGGGTGGGTAGCAAAGAGAATGCTTTGAAGAGCTCGATAAGAGTTATGCCAATGCTCTTGGGAACGATTAACAACAGTGACAGTCCCACTCCACATGGAGAAGTGAATAAATATCAAACTGTCCTACAACATGAAAGTGGGAAGCACTTAGCAGACAGCACCTCCAGTAGACAGCCCTGAAAGAAAGGCTTGAGTTCCTTAGTCTTTGAGTATCGCCGAACTTCATGGTTCTTTGTAGAAGGGACCACACCCTTCCTTTTTGCCTGTTCTTCTTCAGGCCTGTGACAAAGACTTACGTAAGGCACATGAAGAGAAATAACAGAATCTCTGGGAAACAGCTCTTAAAGGCTTATTTAAAAAAAAAAAAAAAACGGCATTGCTAAATTTAGGGAAATGACTCAGAAGACACCCCCACTCCAACACATGCACACCTCCCTAGCTAATGCTCCACACACGTTTAACTGTTTTTCTTGGCATTTAAATTCTTTTTTCCAGTTTCAGCACAGGGTTTTGCATCTGCCTGTAAAGGTTCTTGCTGTAGGAATCATTTGCCCTTTTTTAAAAAAAAAAAAATGATGGCTTAAACTAAATGAATAAAATATAAGGCAGGGTATAACAACTCCTCACATGGATGTGAAATTTGGGAACTGCATGGCTCATGAGGGGGAAATGTATTCTCTGAGGACTTTCGGAGTTTYGACATAATTCTTAGCAGTCACAGGTTATCAATCTTCAAAATGTCACGCTGAAAACAAGCAGTTGACATCGCAGTCATTCTATTGGCTTATTCATCTGATGGTTTCTGTGCTGTGTGGATGCAGGYGGCTATGTTGCAACTGCAGGTAGGAGCGCAGCAAGGCTGCTGGGCTCCAATCCAGAGGGGCCAGTAAGTCAAAGGTCAATGAGCACGCCGTTTCCTCTTGAAGCTTCCCTATCCTCGGGTGTAAACCTGAGAGCTCTGGAGTGNATGTGTATGTGTATGTGTATGTGTATAAAAAACTGCTTCTCTGATTTGGGATTTTCTCTTCTGGGCAAGACAATTGCAGTCTGCTTCAAGCTTTAGAGCTAATGGTACCACCCACCAAGCCTCCTTTTGGACCTATGAATGGGGACATTTGTTACAATTTTAAAGTGGCCCCTAGCTGTGCAATAGACGCAAAATGGTACATCATATCAAGCTACTAGAGGTATACAATCTGGAATACAGGCGCAGAAGAGGGGAGGAGCTGGCAAAACTCACGATGTCTCTGGAGGTGACAGATCATCCATGGCATGCCGAAGGCTTCCAAAGCAACAGTCCACTCTAGTAAGGAAGACTGCATTTCCCTGCTCTTCTCCCCAGACATTTGATTGGAAAAACAGCACAGGGAGATGCAAAATAATAAAACAGAGAGATGCGGGATGTGGGGTGTGGGAGAGAAGGCAACTGTTGAGCAATAAGGCAAAAGGGATGATCAAATGGAGCACAGGTAAATGAGAGACAAAGTCAAAGTGGAAAGGGATTCAATTTCAAGTCTAGGGAAATCAAATGCCCACTCTCCCAGCCCCCGTATRGATAGCAGCAGACAAGAGAGAACATTGTTCCCTAAAAAGAGAGTRGGATGTTAGTAAGAGAAGTGGGGGAGAGAGAACAGTTATTACATGACTACGTTTTCCTAATGTAGCTGACCACTTGAAAGCATGCACTGTGGGCAGCCAGGCCACACCCTCCTGAGAGGGACTTCTGAAGCCCCAATGGCTGTTGTCATCTGACTTTTGCAAGGCCTGAGTAAGGTGGGCTGCCTCAACCACTGAACCTTCAGTAGTCTGGGATCTTTGGGGATAAAATGGGAGGAGAGCCGTGAGGTAGAGCCTGCTTCTTTTGTTGGGGCACAGGGCATATTGGGGTCTCCCAGAGATTTGGGCCCCAGGGTGCCAGGAAAGCCACGCAGATACTGGGTCTTAACTCCTGACCTCGTCTCCTCCATACTTCTCTCTCATGGCCCTTTCTTATTTAGTTGAGCAAGCAGCACCCTCCTCCCGTCTTCTTTCTTCTTCCCCTGGGGCCACTTTCTCATTGCCACATTGGGACTGTAGCCCAGGGCGTGAGCGGTTGTCTTTTGAGAGTGCTTTGTCTTTTTGTCTTGCTCTGTGTCAACCATGAAAGCCTCTGACCTCAGACACACCAATTTTCTCCTCCCTTCCTTCCTTCCATCCATCCTTCCTTCCTTACTTCCTGTTCATTTGCATAACAAATTGCTAGAGAAAGACCTAGCCCTATCTCCCAGTCCTGAGTTCTCCCACATTCCAGATACTGGTTCCCTTTGGTACTCTGTCTCCATTTCCCTACAGAAAAGACGTGGCATTTCCCCACCTTCTTCAGCCCTTTCTTCCTCTTGCCCTTTCTTCTACAGCTCCTACCTCAGTAGATGGCTTTTTTTTTAATACACACAAGGCAATATAAAACTAAACCAAACAGCTGGGGCCTGTTGCATGAAAGGCACTTTTAATCACCACAGAACTTTAAAGAACTTTATCTCCAAAGAAAGGTTGAACCTTGCATAAGAGAGTAGGGATACAGATAGTTGCTTGACAAATCACACACACACACACACACACACACACACACACACACACACACACACACACAAAGCATTGTCAAGAATAATAAATAAGAATAAAGAGTGAAGAAAGAGAAGAAATGTAAGAAGAGAAAAGAGAAGACTCTGACCAGAGTTCGCAGACGTTTCTAGGTGAATGAACCAATAAAAAAGCCCAGAGGGAAAACCTAAATATTAAAAACAAGAATGAATTACCTTCAATGGGATACCACTGTGTGGCTAGGGTAATGTCCCTTTCCACTCCTTATCAAATGCTTTTATAAAATCCACCACAAATACTTTGTGAGCATCCTTTTTTGTAGAATTTGAAGGAAGAGCAATCTTTCTATCTATCCAGTACAATTACATATAGATATCAAAGTTCCCATAAGATCAGAGAGGCCCTCTTAAGTGAGCCAATCCATAGCAGTCATGATTGAGACCCACAGAAATGAAAACCCTGGGCTAGGGAGATGGCTCAGTGGTTACAAGCACTTTCTGCTCTTAACCATTGTGTGGCTTGTTCTGTGTCACCTTGTCACAAGCTATTGTCATTTTGGAACTATAGGATGAAATCAACTATTTCTCCTCAAGCTGCTTTGGTCATGGTGGTGTTTTATTTGCCCTCATCAAACTGACCTGTGGGCAAGCCTCTGGTACATTTTCCTGATTGATGGATTATTGATGTGGGAGAGTCCATCTCACTGTGTGCAGTGGCACTCCTGTACTGGACACTATAAGAAAGTAGGTTGAGCAAACCACAAARAGCAAGCCAGTAAGCAGCAATCCATGGCCTTTCWTTCAATTCCTSCATCCAGGTTCCAKCCTTGAGCTCCTGCMTGACTTCCTGGATTATAAACTATAGGATGAAATCAACTATTTCTCCTCAAGCTGCTTTGGTCATGGTGGTTTTTTATGGCAGTAGAAACACTAAGACACCAAGCCTGGTTTGTAGCACCCATATCAGGTGGCTCACAAACATCTGTGACTCCAGCTCCACAAGATCTAATATCTATGACTTCTGCAGGCATCTGCACCCAATTGCACACTCATACACATAATTTAAAAAAATAAAGTATAAACCTTGAACATCTAGAAATATGGAGAAATCATCATCTGTGTAACTTCCCCAARGCATGGTCAACTCTCTGAGGAACAGAAAATAAGTAAGATTCTACAGAGGTATTTAAAAGGTTTAACTAGCTTAAGGTACATGATAGCAACTGGCAACTGCACAGTTCCTCCCTAGAAGGGGTCCAGAGGGAGTACTGCACAGGCAGTGTGAGTAGGTTTTCTGAAAGCGGTCCTGGGATTGGCCTCCACATCCCGATGGCTCATAGAGCAACACTTTAAGGCTCTCATCGACGTCTGTCTTGAGTTCACTGATCCGCCTTTACTTTGGTCCCAAACCGTGTGTCAGTCACAAGACTGCAGGGCTAACTCCGTTCTCGCACTTCCCCATGCCCAGATAGCTTTATGTAACCTCAGGCCTAACCCCTTACCCTCCACCTCCAGTRGGACAGTTGCTGGGCTGCAATCCCCACTGCTCATACACCTTTTGTTTCATCCTATATTTATTTATCTAACCTCCAATTGTTTGCTGCTCTGGGCTATGAGCTTACGGTAATTGAAAGTGGCCAAGAACTCCCACAAACCCATAGCATCTTGTCTTGCTTCRCTTTAAATTCGCCTTCCCATCCTCAGGAGGACCCAGAGGCTGCCTAGCATTGGTGCTGCATCTCCTGTAGTCCACCCTCCCTTGCTACTAGATTATGYCCCACGTTTCCCTTTCTCTTCACACGTCCAGCAYCTCTGCCCCCATTCTCRCTCTCAGCAGATGACCTTGCCTCTTTCTTTCCTRGCAAAATTGGAGCAATCAGAAGAGAACTTCCACAAACTCCCACGACCTCATCTGCCCACCTCCAACCATCTGGATCCATATACTCTGCCTTCCTCCRGTTACTAAAGATGAGCGGTGTGCTCCTCTCTATAGCAGATCCTTTCCCTCCCTTGTGCAATTAAGAACACCTAGCAAGGATAAGTTGAAGAGGGTGTGTGTGTGTGTGTGTGTGTGTGTGTGTGTGTGTGCGCGCGCGCGCACGTGTGAGCACGAGCAAAAGTGTGTGTATGCACATATAACTGCATATATGTGTCTAAGAGAACGTATGTATATCTTAGTTGGTGTTCTATTACTGCGAAGTGACACCATGACCAAGGCAACTCTTATAAAGGAAAGCATTTAACTGGGGCTTGTTACAGTTTCAGAGGTTTAGCCCATTATCCTTATGGTGGGGAGCATTGCAGTACCCAGGCAGACATTCTAGATGTCTGTAGATGACATGTAGATGAGAGTTCTACATCTGGATGGGCAGGCAGCAGGAAGAGAGAGACACTGGGCTTGGCTTGGACTTTTGAACCCTCAAAGCCCACCCCCCCTCCAGTGACACCTTCTCCAAGAAGGCCACCTCTCCTAATCTTTTCAAATAGTGCCCCCAACCCCCACCCCGCCACCTAAGCATTCTAATGTAAGAGCCTATGGGGCCATTCTTATTTAAACCACCACACTGGAGAGATGGTTCAGCAGTTAAGAACATGCAATGCGATGCTCTTCCTGAGAACCTGAGCTCAATTTCCAGCACCCACATGGTGGCTCATAATCGTCTGTTCTCCAGTCCTAAGGGATTCAATGCCTTTTTCTGACTTCCACAGGCACCAGGCGCTCATGTGGTATGTAGACATACATGCAGGCAAAACATTCATACTAAATAATACATAATAAATAATACATAATAAATAAGCCTCCAGCTATTCTAATGTGACTGCTATGTAAATTTTATACTCCAATTTGGGGGAATTTTTTTTGTTTGGTGTTTTGTTTTTGAGACAGGATCTCACTATGTAGCTCTGGCTGTCCTGAAACTCCCTATATATAAACCAGGATGGCCTTAAACACATAGAAGTCTGCCTGTCTCTGTCTCCCAAGTGCTGGGATTAAAGTATTAATCCAAATATTTTTAATGTTAGATTGCTTCCTTAGGAGGGATTCTCCAAGAATATGCTGATGTAGAAAAGCTCCTCTCCGTGATCGTGGCGTTAAAGGAGAGGGGAATAAGCAGCCTCCTGAGCTTTAATGGAACTGAGGTTCAATTAGAAAACGAGCAGAGTTCAGGAATGAACTCATACACTGAGCTCAATGAATCCAAAGGATACTTTCCTGCCCATCCTTTCAAATTCTCCTGCTTCCAGGTGTGCTCAGAGAAGCCACCAAAGAGCCAAGCAGTACAGGGTGAAATATTCATTTCTGTTTATGCTATTTGTACAAATTCACAGAAAATAATTCTCAAGGGGGATCTTAATGGTGTGAGTTTTCTCCTGAACAAGTCTTTATGAGATTGAGTAATTGGACACTTTTACTATTCCAAAAATTGCACAAACATGCACGTAATTCCACGAAACCCTCAGTAACCTCTTAGGAGAAGGGGACTAGGTAGAAGGTCAAGTGAATCGTGTACACTGGCCACTTTGTTAATGTGCTTGCACAGACTTCTGTTAGATATGGTAGTGTTGGCACGTCCTGTGATGATTTTATTTTGATGTATCCATTATGAAAGCAACCTATACTGTTGAATAATGTGGTCCACAGGTTTTTTAAACATCTCTTCCCTATCCTCAAACGTAATCAATTTCCAATGAAATAATAAATAAGACTATATAAATGTAGAAGATACAATGTAGATGGAAGCCACTGATAAGAATAAAATTTAGTGGTTTTGAAAAATCTCATTTATATCAAGTCCTATACGACATGGAGGAGTAGTGAACTGCTTTGGGGAAAGGGAGTAAGCCATAGTCCAAATGACTGCAGAAGGTGTGCTAATTTGCATTTCAAGAGGACTGCCATGAACTGATAATGCGGGCCTGGGCCAAAACCCATGTAAGAAA
>BDUI01009319.1:43298-58262 GCA_002335545.1 Apodemus speciosus | reverse complement strand
TTTGTGTAGCCCTGGCTGTCCTGGAACTCACTCTGTAGACCTGGCTGGCCTCAAACTCAGAAATCTGCCTGCCTCTGCCTCCCAAGTGCTAGGATTAAAGGTGTAGGCCACCACTGCTYGGCTGAAATATAATCTTTACATGTAGCTCAGTGTTGTCTCAAATTTTTATTCCATTTATAATGCCTTCAAAATGACAGAATGTCTTACATACAGTGAAAGAAGGAGAAGGTCACTATTTGAAATGCTTACCATGACTAATGTATTTAAAAATATTATAAACATTTTTAAATTTAAATTTTTATGAATAGCATTACAATTTAAAGTTTCTCTTTACTTTTGAAAACTCTCAGACTGAAAAAACATTGAAAAAGATCTTAAGTAGAACTAGGGACTATGCTAATTTTTTATTTAAATTTAATGTTTCAACTTCATGTAAGTAAATTATACTAAGCTTTGATGTCAAGTCATATCAGTTGTATAGGGTATGGTGCTTCCAATTAAGGAAATCTAGAGTTTCAACACAGAGAAACGTGCAGAGAAGCTTTCCTGTGTATGAACATACCAACCAGTGGCTAGAGAAAAGAATCATATATATGTGTATATACTATGATATATATATATATCATAATATACATATTTCATAATACAATTCAAAATAATAATGTGAAAAGATTTACAATTCTTAATTTTAGGTCATTTTCACTAATATGTAAATATAGTGATCACTTTTTAAGTGATAAATAATAAAACAAAACAAAACTCATTGAGCCAACAGAAAAGGGGAAAGGGTTAGTAGTAGAAAATTGTTGAAATTGACTGCTCATTAGAGAAATACAATTTAAATTAAGATGAGATCAGAGTTTTTCTAGCAATTTGACAATGAATAAAAATCTGAGACTAATTCATTATTAACAAGACAGGAAGCAAACACTCATCTTTAGTTTTGATGATGTACCTACAGAATGTAGGTGTAATCTAGTTTGATAATAGCTGTAAGAATTTAAAACTCACCATCCCTTGACCTAACAATTCCTAACTACCAGGAATTTAAGGTACTGAGAATCTCAGGACTACATTAGCATATTCATAACACATTTTTATCTGGCAGTGAAAGGAGCCAAGCCTAAGTGTCATCAGCTAAGGACTGGGAGAGATTTTCTCAGGAACAAAAGACAATTAATCTATGAAAAACAGTGAGGATTCTTTATGCACACTGATACAAAAGTAAGTAGAAAATATATTGCCAAAAGGAGAAAAGTGAGGCATGACACTGTATTACATGTACTCTCCATTTTAAAAGGGAGAAAAATGCATATTTCAGGAAATATTTGTACAAGTCTCAGGTATTTCCAAGCAGATTCAACAATAAATAAGAATGTAAGAGTTCATCCAGAGAAGAAGTATATAACTACTGAGGAACAGAGGCATACTCTTTGAGGAGACAACTACAATCAAAATTAAAACATAAGTGGACAAACAAATTAAAGAAGAATATAATATTCCATGTTGTAAAAACACTACGAAGCACAGATAAATAGGCCATGGAATTCCTCAAAGGACCAAGTTCTTCTAAGTATTTTTAGCCTGTGATTGTATGTCTGCACTAGCTGTGGATTCACCCACAGTATCTTGTCACCTGGCACCCTGTAATGAGATGTCCCATAGAAAACAGGCTATGCACAAATTTTATCAACTCAGCAGGTAGAGGTTACATAACAAGAATAGCTTCATTAAAGCAAGAATACAGTTTGAGTTTGAAGTAAAGGTTAGACTCCACTAAGAGATCTGTATTTCCTGGTTAAGATATCCTTGTGTAAAAATGTCGTGCAATTTCAAAATGGCCACTGGAGAGCAATTGGGAGAGAAAGCAACATGAACTTACCTACTTTACATAGTGAACAAACTAATTAGATCAGTGTCATTAAAACAAACTTCTAACCAAGTTAAGCAATTTAAATCCAAATTACCTAGGAACATAGGAAGTCATGTTGACAATATTTTTTTAGCCAAACAGCAAATAAATAAATATTCAGAAAATTCATGAATCTTTTCAAATGAAATAATTTAAAGAAGACTGGTGAAAGACATAATCACTAAGTGTTCTTTCAAAAATTGTATTTATATCTCAATGTGATTAAGGTAAACGAAATAAAATTCAAAATAGTCTTTCAATCATTGTCTCATTATAAAAACAGAATATCATATCAAAACTTCTATTATCATTGAAACAAGTAAATTATTTTAAATGTTTGAATGTATAACACCTTTTTTTTTTCTTTCATGATGCATCCTTATTGCTTTAACTATTGTATTCTTGAAATCCCAAAACCAAGTACCATCACACTTAAGATTGGGATCTTGAATTGTGTTTAGTAAGGAGTCTTTTCCAGTCTTTCCAGGCAGAAATATTCCCAGATACCTAAAATAGCTAAATAGTATTTTATGTCTGTGTCCCTCAGTTCTGAGGTGACTACAGTCAACTTGGGGAAGAAGACTTGGCCAGCATCTTTTAGAGTCTATTACACATGGTGTGACACTTTGTTTACAGTGGCTTTTTATAAACATTCATAGGTCATCAAAAACATGCATATGGAAAGAAAGCAAACCTCTGTGAAATTACAAATTTGAAAAAGAAACAGTACTTCACAAATATCAGGCATGTGCTTCACAAAATCTTGTTCAAGCCATACACTAGGAAAAAACAATCAGAAGTCATGTGTGAAAGACTGTAGCATCCTGAATGTTCTAAGTACAACCTGAGATGTATTTCACATGATCACCTTTTGAATTCTTGGCCCCAAACTTCTGGTTCAAATTTTAAGGCTGTGATGCCTTCAGGAAACTGGACCTGGTGGTGTAAATACATCACCAGAAGTGTGCCTTGAGAATTGTACCTTATCCTGGCCTGGTTCCAGGTCTTCAGGACTCTGCTTTCTGGTTTGCCAGCATGTGTGTCTTTAATATATAACACCCATAGCATGTATGTCTTTGACATGTTATGACCAGAAATTCTTCCACTCTAATCACAGCTTAACTTGTCTTAATGAACCTTTCTTCCTGGTAGTTGTTTCTGTCATCTTAATGACAAAAATAAATTGTCTTTGAGTCTATCAAAATGCCAAAATTGCTGCCCCCTCTCCTCCACTCTACTTGTTAACTTTAACAGACAGTGGAATAGAGAGCTCTAGCCTCACAATTATTCTCAGACATATGATCACTGGGGAAAAGTACGCACACACACACACACACACACACACACACACATATACACAGACTCTCAACTAGGGCTGTGGGAAAACATCTATAAATGTAGCACTTGCAAAGTGAGAACAGGTATCCACTTTCAGATTTGGAGGGTAACCTCAGTTACACACAGTAAGAAAGTGAACAATGGACAGAAAGTGATAGTAAGGAATCCAAATGAAGCATCAGTAAAAATTTTGTTTTCATCTTTATAGGCCTAGGAAATATGTGATAAAAGCCAACAAATAAAACAAGAAGTAACTAAGCATGTTTTTGCCCAGGTTTGTGAATCTTCAGTTTGGGAGCTCACACTGAGTAGAGTGGTTTTCAGAGGAGAGTCTGCAAACCAGGAACTGTGGTGAACCTAAACTCTGGGAAGTCTTAAACAGAAAACCTTGGTATTCCATGTCCCACATGAAAGCAGTAGAGAAAAATGAGGAGTTCTCAAAAGAAGAATGGGAGGTCTGAATACTAAAGTCATGGCGTCCAGTGTTCCAAAAATTTAAAAATTATTTTATGCCTTTACATTCTAGCCATTGTCCCCCTCTCTGTCGCCCTCCCACAGTTCCTTGTCGTGTTTCTAYTCTTCCTTGTGTCTAACAGTGTGCTTCCTCAACACCAGTCCTTCTCCCTCCCTAGGGCCTCAAGTCTCTCAAGGACTAGGCTTATCTTCCACCACTGCGACCAGACCAGGCTGTCCTCTGCTCTATATAATCCAGGGACCTCGGACCAGCCCCTGTGCACTGCCTTGGAGGCTCAGTCTCTAGGAGCTGCCTGGGATCCTGGTTAGTTGAGACTACTGGTCTTCCTATGAAGTCGCACTTCAGCTTCTTCCCCTTCAACCAGAGGGGTCCCGACCTCAGGCCAGTGCTTGGGTGTAAGTGTGTTCACCTGTCTCAGTCAGCTGCAGGTTGGGGAGCGCAAGCCAAGCTCCAGTCTGTAAGCACATTATAGCATCAGTGGTAGAGTCAGGCCTCGGTATCGCCTCCAACCCACACGAGACGGATCCCAAGTTGAGCCTGTCATTGGACTGCCTTCCTTCAGTCTCTTCTCCAGTTTCGTCTCTGTACATTTTTTTAGACAGGAACAATTCTGGGTTAGAAATTTTGACTGTGTGTTGGTAACCCCATCCCTCCACATAAGGCCATGTCTCTTTGAGTTCCCTCTCCCCTTGTTGGACATTTAGGCTAAGGTCACTCCTATTGAGTCCTGATAGTCTCACCTCCCAGAGCTTTGGTATTTTCTGGAGGGTCCCTTCACCTCCCACCCCTGAAACTGTGTATTTCCTTCATTGTCCTGGCCCTATGGGCTTCTCTCCTGTTCCCCCACATACTTGATACTGTTTCCCTTTCCCTCTCCTCCTCTCTTCTCCCACCTAGGTCCCTCCCTCAGCATTTCATGAGTTCTTCCCCCTTCTAGGTGTAATTGAATCATTCTTAATTGGAACTTTCTGTTTATTAAACTTGTTAAATTATGTGGATTGTATGCTAGATATTCTGTACATTGTGTGTAAAATCCTCTTATTAGTGAGTACATACCATGCATGTCCTCTTGGGTCTGATTTACCTCACTCAGGATATTTTCTAGTTCCATCCATTGGCCTGCAAATTTCATGATGTACTCATTTTTAATGGCTGTATAGTACTCCATTGTATAAATGAGCCATATTTTCTGTATCCATTCTGCTGGAGTGACGTCTGGGTGGTTTCTAGCTTTTGGCTATTACAAATAAGGCTGCTAGGAACATAGTGGAGCACATATCCTTGTGGTATTGGTAGGGGCATCATTTGGATATATGTCCAAGTGTGGCATATAGCTGAGTCTTCAGGTAGAACTAGTTCCAATTTTCTGAGGAACCAGAAGATTGCTTTCCAGGGTGGTTGTACCAATTTACAATCCAATCAGCAATGGAGGAATGTTCCTCTTCCTCCACTTCCTCTTCAGTATGTGCTATCACTTGAGTTTTGATCTTAGCCGTTTTGATTGGTATAAAGTGGAATCTCAGGGACATTATGTTTTGAGTTTCCCTGATGACTAAGGACTTTGGGCATTTCTTTAAGTGCTTCTCAGCCATTCAAGATTCTTCTGTTGTAATTTCTCTGTTTAGTTCTATACCCCATTTTCTTCATTATTATTATCATTATTATTATTATTATTATTATTATTATTATTTTCCTTTTTTTACACTCCAGATTTTATTCCTTTCCTAGCCCACCCTCCAACTGTTCCACATCCCATACATCCTCCTCACACCCCTGTCCCCACGAAGATGTTCCCACCCCACCTCCACCCCACCAGACCTCTGATCTCCCTGGGACTTCCAGTCTCTTGAGGGTTAGGTACATCTTTTCTGACTGAACCAAGACCTGGCAGTCTTCTGCTATATATGTGTTGGGGGCCTCAGGTCAGCTGGTGTATGCTGCGTGCTTGGTGATGCAGTGTCTGAGAGATCTCGGGGGCCAGGTTAACTGAGACTGCTGGTACTCCTACCGGGTTGCTCTCCTCCTCAGCTTCTTCAAGATTTTCCCCAATTCAACCACAGGTATCAGCAGCTTCTGTTCATTGGTTGAGCACAAATATCTGCATCTGATTCTTTCAGCTGCTTGTTGGGTTTTTCAGAGGGCAATGATGATAGATCCCTTTTTGTGAGCACTCCATAGCCTCAGTAATAGTGTCACGCCTTGGGGCCTTCCCTTAAGCTGGATCCCACTTCGGACCTGTCTCTGGACCTTTTTCTCAGGGTCTTCTCCATTTCCATCTCTGTAGTTCTTTCAGACAGGAACAATTATGGGTCAGAGTTTTGACTGTGAGGTAGCAATCCCATCCCTCACTTGATGCTGGAGGTAAGCTCTATACATTTCCTCTTCCCACTGTAGGGCATGTTATCTAGGGTCCCTCCCTTTGAGTCCTGAGAGTCTCTTACCTCTCAGGTCTTTGGTACATTGTGGAGAGTCCCCCAACTTCATGCCTCCCAAGGTTTCCTGTTTCCATGCTTTCTGCTGGCACTTAGGGAATGTTCCCCTCTTCCCCTACTCCTCTTTCCCTCCAAGATACCTCCATCCTTCTCGCTTGTGGTTTCTTACTTCTCCTTTAACTTACCTCACTTGGGTCCTTGAGTGTGTTGATATTTTTGAGTTCTGTGGACTGTATTTTGGGTATTCTGCACACTTTTTGGCTAATATCTAGTTATTAGTGAGTGCATACTGTGCATGTCATTTTGGGTCTGAGTTAACTCACTCTTGATGATATTTTCTAGTTCTATCCATTAGTCTGCAAAACTCAGGATGAACTTATTCTTAATAGCTGAGTAGTATTCCATTGTGTAGAACCACATTTGTGTATCCATTAGTCTGTTGTGGGACATCTGGGTTGTTTCCAGCTTCTGGCTATCACAAACAAGGCCACTATAAACATAGTGGAGCACATGTCCTAGTGGCATGGTGGGGCATCTTTTGGGTATATTCCCAAGAGTAGTATTGCTGGGTCTTTAGGTAGATCTATTTCCAATTTTCTGAGGAAACTCCAGATTGATTTCCAGAGCAGTTGTACTAGTTTGTAATCCCACCATCAATGGAGGAGTATTCCTCTTTCTACACGTCCTCGCCAGCATGTGTTGTCACCTGATGTTTTGATCTGTGCCATTCTGATTGGTATAAGATGGAATCTCAGAGTTGTTTTGATTTGCATTTCTGTGATCACTAAGAACTATAAACATTTCTTTATGTGCTTCTCAGTCATTTGAAATTCCTCTGTTCTGAATTCTTGGTTTAGTTCTATACCTCATTTTTGTTTTGGGGGGGGGGTTGTTGTTGTTTTTGCTTTTTGTATATTTTGGATATTAGCCCTCTATTCTCTACCAAATGTGGGGTTTGTGAAGACATTTTTTCCAATCTGTAAGTTGTCAATTTGTCTTATTGACTATATCCTTTAACTTACAGAAACTTCCCAGTTTCATGATGTACCATTTATCAATTCTTGATCTTAGAGCATGAGCCATTGGAGTTCTGTTGAGGAAATTTCCCCCTGTGCTAATGAGTTCAAGGCTCTATCCCATTTTCCTTTCTATTAGATTCTGTGTACCAGGTTTTATGTTGAGGCCCTTGATCCACATGGACTTGAGCTTTGTGCAAGGTGGCAAATATGAGTCAATTCTCATTTTTCTTCATGTAGACAGTCAGTTACACCAGCACTATATATTGAAGACACTTTCTTTTTTTTTCTATTGTATATTTTTGGCTTCTTTGTCAAAGATCAAGTGTGAGTAAGTGTATGGTTTTATTTCTGGGATTTTAGTTTTATTCCCTTGATCTACCTGTTTATTTCTATACCAATACAAAGCAGTTTTTATCACTATTGCTCTGAGGTAGAGCTTGAGGTCAGGGATAGTGGTTCTCCCAGCTGTTTTTACTGTTTAAGAATTTTTTCATTATTCTGGTTTTTTTGCCTTTCCAGATGAATTTGAGAATTGTTTTTCCATATCTTTGAAGAATTGTGTTGGGATTTTGATAGGGATTGCATTGAATTTGTGGATTGCCTTTGACAGGATGGCCGTTTTTACTGTTGGTTCTACCAATCCATGAGCATGGGAGATGTCTCTATTTTCTGAGATCTTCTTTGATTTCTTTCTTGAGAGACTTGAAGTTATGGTCATACAGATCTTTCACCTGTTTGGTTAGAGTTAGCCCAGGATATTTTATATTATTTTTGGCTATTGAGAAGGGAGTTGTTTCCCTAATTTATTTCTCAGCCTGCTTATCATTTGTATAAAGGAAGGCTACTGATATATTTGAATTAATTTCATATCTGACTACATTGCTGAAGTTGTTTATCAGCTGGAGAAGTTCTCTGGTAGAATGTTGGGGGTTGTTAATGTATACTATCATATCATCTGCAAACAGTGATATCTTATTTCTTCTTTGCCAATTTGTATCTCTTTAATCTCTTTTTATCATATTACTGTTTTAGCTAGTCCTTCAAGTACTGTATTGAATAGATATGAAGAGTAGGCATCCTTGTCTTGCCCCAATTTTAGTGGGATTGCTTCAAGTATATCTCCATTTAATTTGATATTGGCTGTTGGTTTGCAGTAAATTGCTTTTATTGTGTTTAGGTATGGGCCTTGAATTCCTGATCTCACCAATACTTTTAACATAGAAAAGTGTTGTATTTTGTCAAATGCTTTTTCTGCATCTAAGGAGATGATAATGTGATTTTTGTCTTTGAGTTTGTTTATATAATGGATTACATTAATGGATTTTCATACACTCAACCAATCTTGCATCCCTGGGATGAAGTCTACTTGATTGTGGTGAGTGATGGTTTTGATGTGTTCTTTGATTTGATTGTGTTCTTGTGAGCTCAGCAAAACTATACTTCTGTCCATTTTTTTTTCTAATAAAAAGGAAAAGAACTGGACTCACAGTAGCATTGATAGTAGTAACCACATTGCAAAGCTAAGTATCTGAAGTCTAGCATATTCATTTAAAAAAGATGGTATTCATGACATGAAGGAGAAAGATAGAATTCCCAGGATCATTCAGGAGTCTCARAAGCACACTGAATAACAGATGCCAATCACAAAACATGTATCAATTATAAAATGATTCAGTTTACATGAAGCTCTAAAGCAAGCAACATAATCCACAGGAGAGCAAACAAATTATCCAAATGTAAGGTAGGGGATGGCCCTAGACTTACAAAAAACATTACTTGGGAAGGTAAATCCTGCATTTTAATTAGTTCAAGGATAGCATGTAAATATAACCAATAAATAAACAAATCAAGCTCTTCAATGATCCCCTTAAAGTGTATGAATGTAGTTTGTCAAATGTGAGTTGAGAAAAAATATTTCTGATTTTAAAAATTCCATAGATTATTAAGATATTAATTATTTAATGAATTTTATAATTAGATTTTGTCCTAGGTAATTCAAGATTGTTATAAAAAGTTTTAGATAGAAAAACACTTTAAGTCCAATTATAGCCTTTTGTAATAACACATAAATTACTATCCTTACTTAGAAACTACTGCTTCTAGTTGGGTGTCTTATATTTATTTCCAAAGCTTTTACTAAGTTTAAAATAATAATTATTGTTACTATGAATGGTTCTCTTCCAAGGAATGTTTACATGTCAGTTTTATATTTTTTCATGTTAAATGAAGTAAAGTCACTGAGACCCCAGGCAAGCAGCTGTCTGTACCACAGAAAATGGTAAATTAATAATTTACCTCTTTGTCTGGGCAGTAAAAGATTACCACTCTGTTGCCATGTCTTCTAGCTTATGATGAGCCAAGATATTATTACTTATTGATTTTAAAATGGGTAGAGCCATTTAAAAATTTACTCTACATCATGATATTTGAATAAAAATAAGTATGAGTGAATTATATGTGTGCAGCTATCTCTGTGGTCTCACAAACAGAAAGTATCCAACTCGATTTAAAATCTGTGCTGTATTTGCTATTATCAGTGCTGCTTCACTCATTAATGACACTAAAACCATTTCCTATAAGGTCTTGAAAGAGCTATAAGACAGGCATGATAGGGATATAAATTGGCATTCCCAAAGTACATAGTTCTCAAAGTGTTTCTATGGCCAGTTTGACACATATCTATTTATCTTAGATGATAAAAAGCAGCCATCTTTAAATTGACTTCAATAGGAATCAAATTCATATGCCTTAAAAAGCCAGAAGTTAATAAGTATTTCAGTGTTTATTTTTTTGTTGCTTTTCTCTTCATTCATTTGTTTTGAAGTAAGATCTTACCCTGTGCTCAGGACCACTTAGAACTCTCTATGTAATCCAGGCTGATCTTGAAATTCTCCTGTTTCTCTCTTCTGAAGTACTGCACCCTCATGTGGGACATTTCTAAAACTTTTATCATCTATGAGACATAGTCTATATTTTGAGTTTTGATTCAATAAATAAAAGTCACTTTCAAAACTGTTTATAAAATGTTCCTCATTCTCTCAGGTATGTGGTGATCAAGGCTTATGTGATGATTTGAATAGGAATGGCCCTCATAGACTTGTGTGTTTGAATGATTCATCATAKAGAGTGGCACTATTATGAGGTATAGTCTTGCTAGAGGAGGTGTGACCTTGTTGGAGGAGTAGGTGCAGTCTTGTTGGAACAAGTGTGTCACTGTAAAGGTGGGCTTTGAGGTTCATCTGTTCAAGCTACGCCTAGTATGGCACACAGTTRTTTTGCTTCTTCTTCCTGTGGATTGAGATGCAGAACTCTCAGCCCCTTTTCCAAAACCAAGTCTGTCTGTCTGCATGACACCATAGTAGTGATCGACTAATCCCCTGAAATTGTAAGCTAGCTTCAATCAAATGTTTTCTTTTACAAGAGTTATTTCAGACATGGTGTCTGTCACTGCAATAGAAACCCTAAGACAGCTTATGAACTTAATCACAATTACTTAATTAAAAATTTATTGATCTTCATTTCCACTTCTACCTTATCAGGCTTTCTGCATCACAGATGTCAAATACTAACATATATCTAATATTGCATGTGCTTCCTCATTGGAGTTATTGACAACCAACTGTATTGTAGTACAATCTATTACACATAATTATCGAAATATCCCTCCACATATATTAATCTTGTGATGCTTGCCTCTGTTTGAACCTGAGATATCTCTGCATGCATTCACACTGATATATTTCTCAACATTGTATTCTGTGTCTTTCTCAATAATCAGTCTTCTGAAATCTGATCTCATAACTTCTCATCTTTGACTTATTCATAGATATAGACTATTCATTTCTGTTTCAGATCCAGATTTTTTAATAGAACTGTAGTCATAGTTCATACTTGAGTAATATATTTATTGTTATTAGCTGTATAATTATGCCTAGAAATTTGCACATATATAACTCATATGTGTACTGTGACTCTATATAAATTTATAAATGTGCACCTTCTCTTACATATTTTTCAAATATATAAGTCTATGATACTTATTCCAGTTCATAAGATACTATATTTTTATTGGATATTTTATTTATTTACGTTTCAAATGTTATCCCCTTTCCTGATTTTCCCTTCACAAATCCCCTATCCAACCCCCTTCCCCCTACTTCTATGAGGATGCTACCACCCACCCACCCACTCTCACCTCACCACCCTGGCATTCCCCTACACTGTGGCATTGAGCCTTCAGAGGACCATGAGCCTCTGCTCCCATTGATGCCAGATAAGGCAAGACACTAAACTTTTGCAATATTATCTAATGATTTAAAAACTACTTAAGTCATGTATGCACTAAGATTATAGTAATACAAAAAAATTGCTCATGAAAGAAAATATTAGAAAGAATTCAGGTACAAATGGATATTTTCAACGAGCACTTCTGTGGTTTTGAAATATTATTTATTTTTATTTGGTGAATGACTTCATGCTTTTAAGTACTCTTCAACTCTGCTCTGTGGTCAGTGTTTATGGTAGGGAAGCTATCTACTAATTAACAACATCTCCACACCAAAAAGTGCAAATTAGCCCCACACTCATGATTCTACAGCCTTATTCTCAAATCCATCATTATCAGTGGTGCCACACCAGACTTAGTCAGTTCATTGCATAAGTTACTTGTGGTTATGTGTTGTATATACAGCACTGAATTAGGATTTCAGATCCCAAGCTCTCACTGTATTTATAGAGTAAATCACTATACATGGACCTGGCATTTTAGTTCTGTCTCTGGCACTGTCTTTGTAGCAACATACATATTAATTTCTCCTTCTGAGTGTCAATTTCTATAAGAAGAAAATTAGTGTTAGACACATATTTCTAAGCTACTTTTCTCCTCTGTTATCAATCCTTCTCGATTACAACCTCCCAAAGATCACAACCAAATCTACCAATGCAAATACCAAGTATAAAATAATAATACTTTCCCTTCAGTAAATATAATAGAATACATTAAAAATAGATACTCAATGTTTCATAAATGGATGATTTTCTGCATCTGTGTATTTCTGATATATATAATATTATATATAATATTATACACATATACATATGTATGTATATATAATATCTTGACATTTTCAACTATGTGGGTTTGCCTAAGCATGAAATTTCCTCTTTTTTCCCATGCAATTCTTTCTTGTCTATGCTTCAGTCAATTTCTGTCATATGTTTTGACTACAGTCTTGTTTTTTTCTTAAATTTAAAGTCTGTATTGTCCACTTGGTAACAAGTTATTTAAATTTCATAGATTCAATATGAATTATTAAGACATGATTTAAAATAAATCAAGCCTTTCGTATGAATATCTATCCAACAAAATCATGCATTAGTGTGCCTTATACAGCCTATTGTGACTATATCTATGTATTGTTCACTTTAAAAATATGTCTGATCATTCAATTCAAAAGGAGTGCAAACTACTTATGTTCCAACCAGCTGCTCTAGAGAAAAAAGTATTAATGGGCACGCCACACCTTCAGCCTCTTGTCTCCAGTCAGTATGCTTAGCTGCAGGATCCCCATTAACATTAATGGGAGCTCCATGAGCACATCACCTGGAGAACAGACCCCTTGTGCTTGATCATTATCTTCCTAGACAGGTAGGAATGGCATCAATCAGGTATCCAGCTTAGTTTCACAGTATGTACTATTAAAGGCATCAGGGCAATAAAAACACAGCCTTCTAATACTTTCTTTTAAAAAAAGATTTTTTTTTAAAAAAAGTGTAGAACAACAAAGGGGGCTGATTTTAAAAGCATGCAAAGTGTACACCATTTTCCTGCATATCCTTTTATAATTACAAATGACCTAAAACTAAAGCAAACACATTATTTCCCTTCCGTGACAGCGATAATGGGATAATAAAGAGAAGCTTCATTATGTAAAATGGATTTGATTTACTATAAAGTAGCCAAATGGTGAACAGATAGTGGAATTTACACAGAATCTGCTTGACCTCTGTTTTCTCTTTTGCTTTTAACATTTTCTCACCTGAGCATTAATACATCAAGAACTTTTATGTGGCTGGAAAGAAAACATGAGTGATTAATACTAGTAGAGGAGCTCTATGAGGTTGGCAGGGACACGAAGAAAATAGAGGCCTGGTTTCAATTCAGATGCATTATATATTTGCTGAAGGAAAACAGAGTGTGGGGGTGGGAAAAGGAAGAAACATAAAAGACGTATGTGCAACAAATGTAGTGAGCAATGCATGGTCTGGCTTCTGGACTGATTTCATCTACTACATAACTGAGGATAGATCATCTAAGCTCCTTAAATCATTGTTTTCATCTTCAAAACAAACTTTAACTATGTGTATTTTAGACTAATTAGGATACTTACAGGAGACGCTCAGTATAGCAGATGGTGATTAGTAAATGCTTTGGAAGAAAAAAGAGTGACTATTGTTTTCGATATATAACATTATTAACCATAAAAGGCAGTGTGGTATTATAGACTAAACATAAGCAGACATATGCAGCTGAGGAGCTCAGGTTCTACATCTAAACTCAAAATCATAAGCAAGCTTTATTTCATCATACCTTTTACAAATATGGATGTGTGGTGTAGCATATAAAAATATCCCTGTACTCTGAAACACACACACACACAATACACACACACACACACACACACACACACACACACACACACACACATCTGTATATCTTGTGAACTAAGCGATTTTGCCTTACAGCTTTAGCAAATCTAATTCCTATGACATCTTACTTGGTTTTATAACACTAGAACCCTAACAAGTCTTACTTATTCTGGAGAATGATCAAATCACCGTAACACTATGAAAAGGCATAAAAGGGCAAGATGAGGAGAGAGTGGGCTTATTTATTTTCTGAACATTCTGTCTGTGTAAATAAAGTTCTATGTACTCCTTGTGGGCAGTTTTTAGAAAAGCCCCCTATGGAGATATAAATAGACTACACTTACAAACAGCAAAACCAAGTTTCAATGAAATTGCTTTCCCCTGATTACCCTGCTGTTGAGTAAGTATAACACTACTCAAGGATTTTGATCTTCAGGAGTTCATTTGTCCTTACTAAATGATAACATGCCTTTAAATGGACAGGGTAGAAAACAGGAAACAATATATTTCAGTGCCATAGTATGTAACCTTAGAGTCTCTATGTTTATACTAAGCCATATAATTAATCATTAGATAATCAAAACTTTAAATTATTTCATTTGCACATGCCTTTGCCAGACCTAGTACTAAGCCACACATGACACAGCCAAAGCAGAGGGAAGCTAAAATTATATGTAAGACATCTTCAGGTTAATCTTCACTTACCAGCTTCCTAATTCCCATTTATATAAACTCACATAAGATTGCTACTGATGATTTCTTTAGGTGCTTCTTAGCCACATGATATTCCTCAGGTGAAAGTCTTTGTTTAGCTCTGTACTCCATGTTTAATAGGATTATTCAGTTCTTTGGAGTCTAACTTCTTGAGTTCTTTGTATATATTGGATATTAGCCCTTAGTCATCAGGGAAATGCAAATCAAAATGACTCAGAGATTTCACCTCACACCAGTCAAAATGGTTAAGATAAAAAACTCAGGTGACAGCAGGTGCTGGAGAGGGTGTGGAGAAAAAGAAACACTCCTCCACTGCTGGTGGGATTGCAGGATGGTACAACCACCCTGAAAATCATTTTGGCAGTTCTTCAGAAAACTGGGCCTAATACTACCAGAGGACCCTGCTATACCACTCCTGGGCATATA
>BDUI01009317.1:24558-37163 GCA_002335545.1 Apodemus speciosus | reverse complement strand
ATGGGATTTGTCTCAGCTTTGGTGACACTCTTACTCACATTGGTAATGGTGATCATATCATATATCTACATTGCTATGACAATTCTAAAAATCCCTTCAACCAGCCAGAGGAAAAAGGCTTTCTCTACATGCTCTTCTCACATGATTGTGATATCCCTCTCATATGGCAGCTGCATCTTCATGTATTTTAAACCTTCAGTCAAGCAGAGAGTATCTATTTCCAAGGGAATTTCTGTGCTCAATACCTCAGTGGCTCCACTTCTGAATCCTTTTATCTATACCTTGAGGAACCAACAAGTGAAAAAAGCATTCATTAATACAGTTCACAGRATTGCATCTTTCTCAAAGAAATGACTCTATTATTTTATTATATGACAAATGAAGAAAGGTGATTTATATATTAGCAGAATTTTTAAGAGGATTCTCTTATTTTGACATTTGTTCTTTGTTTCACCATATATTTCAATCAACCTTTTCAATGACAATGTTTGATGTGAGCAAGAAAATTTCTTTTCTATTTTGCAAGAGATAGTTTAACTACCTATGCTCATAATTATATAGAAGAAGCTAAATATACATTTTTAATGTCTCTTTAGTCTTTCAGAAYTCAGGTTTTAACTTGCAGCATGACAGTATGCTAGAATGTCTTCCCAGCATGCAGAAAGCCTGAGTTTGATTCCTTATCACCAACAAAAACACTTCCAAATTTCAGTTTTAAGTTTTGGTTAATATTTTTAAAAAATGTTTCATCCCAAATGATATGTCATGCAAAGTACGATGTAAAAGTTATTATATTAACATATACTTATCACTAAGAACAAACAAGGTAAAATAATATTAACTTGAATTTTACCAGTTTTCATGTATATTTCACTTAAGAGAATATTATACCAGGTTTTGTCCATCACTTTYGTTGCTCATGTTTAGACAAAAGGTCTCAGAAGTTGTCAAACATTCCATGGAACATACTCATTTTCTTTATGGGTACAATTCAATTTATATTTTACAAGTAGATTTTATCTTTTTAAGAAAAAATATGTTAATCAGTTGTGTGTCTTGAAACAGCAATGAAATAACTGTAACTATATATCTTTGTTTGATTTAAGATGTCTTTTAAGTTAATTGGAAAGTATATTTGATTGCTAAATTCAAACAATACTCAGGCAGCCTAGTTGATGAGAATTAATCAGTGCAGTTAATGATATTTCTGGGAGTCACATTCTTAAAGCAAACTCTCTTTTCCTCTGATTCTTACAAACATTCCTCTTTCCTGCAAGAAACCTTGAGACTTAGGTGCAGCCGTTTTTCTATATATATATCTCCTAGGACTGGGTACCATAATTCTGGATTTTCTTTCACCAAACTGTTCTGTAAATATTTCTGCATGTTGAAAAGATGTTTCCTTAAAAATGATCAAGCATAATGATATGTAAGTATAAAGAAAAATATTTACAAATCTGACCAACATGACTAACTAAACATGACCTGAATAAGGAAAACACCAATACACATGCTAACATTAAAGTGAGAAAGTTCATGTTGCCTTGCCACTATACAGAGAACTACAGAAACTAAGGAATGTTGAAATCTGGAGAAAAAACTCTTCCATGAGGAAAGGCACATCAATTGGATAGTCAATTCCAAATGATCAGCCCTGAAAAAAAATTATATATGTCTTTAGGAATATATATACATAAATACATGTATATATATATATACACACATATATACATATATGTCATGTATATGCATGTATATTTTGTATTTATATATGTATTTATATGTTCATGATGTACATATAAATAATTAGAGAGTATAACTTTAAAAGTACAAGGGAGGTAATTGGAAATGTACAGGTGGAGAAAAGGGAAGGCATAATTGATATGCTTATATTATAGTTTCCAACAAATTTTACATATAAAAGGAGAATGATAACTCAATGTGTTTATTAGTTTTATCTATTTTAATCAAAACAGAATTATAACATTCACACCTTTCCTTTCTTCCTTCTAAATCCTCCCATTTCTTTTCTCACTCTCAAGTTCACAGGCTCTTTTTATTTTATTATTATTGTTATATATGTATATGTGATCATAAGTACATAATTACTACCTGCATTGCTTAACAATTGTATATAACAGACCTATCTGTAATGTACATTAACAGAATGGCACATATAACATCATCATTGTATGATGATTTATATTCCATCAGTGAAACCAAGGCATTTTAAGAATTAAATCTTTTTACAAGATTTTTCTGTTATAGGTCAAAGTCTATTAAAGACTCAAAAGTAAATTTCTGTATCCTAATCAGAATCTTTAAAAAATAAGGATAATAAGCAGTATTTTCACAGATATTTTATTATATCTTTATATTTAACTTCTCTCTTCATCGTGATAGATAAGATTGTAGATAACAGCAAACTAATGATAAAACAAGCCATGGCTTTTAAAAAGGCAAGGATGGGTATATATAAGAATTTGGTTGGAGAAAGGGGAAGGAAAGATGCTTTAATTGTATTATAATATCTAAACAGAAAGAAGTCATTCCTTTACAGATTTCAAAATTCAATCCAAATTTTTTTGTTGATGTCAATAGATAAATATGCAAGCAGTGATGCTGCTCCAAAAGACAGAGACAGCAAACACTAGATTCAGCTGTTTAGATGACAGCTGAAAGAAAAGAAAAATATAGGTCAGTATTATTAGAATAAACATAGATGTTAAGCTTCTACCAACTAAACAAATGCTTGGGTCCTTGTCAGATTGACAACTTGTCCCTCATGGAACTGATTTCTATGGTCCAGACTATTTGGGACTTAATTCCTAGTATTAGAATCTTCTTTTGGCTGCTGATGTTTTCATCCCATGCCATCAAAAAAGAGTCTGAATGAGCTCCCCAAGTCTGGCTTCTACAGAGTCCCTTCTGTGACACAAGCTGGTGACTTGGGTGTCAAGAAATGTCCAGGCATTGATAGGAGATGCTCCCTGGTCCAATGTTGCTACCTGATTCTTGGAATACGATTCATGAACTTTTATATATGCTAATCAGAGGTGAACTTGGGCTACACAGGAAGAACCACTCTGTAAATAAAATACATATTTCATCTTTTATGATTAAAAAGTCATATAAGATTCATTTTTTCATTTTCTCATTTTTTTAAATTTTATTTAAACTTTTTTTACAGTCCAGATTTTCTCTCCCTCCCAATCTACCCTCTGACTGTTCCATATTCCATACCTCCTGGCCTGCCCCCCACCCTCCATCTTCACAAGGACTTCCCCATGTCCTCCACCCCCCACCTCACCAGGCCTCCCCATTCACTGGGGCATCCAGTCTCTTGAGGATTAGGTGCATCTTCTCTTACCGAGTCCAGATCCATTAGTCCTCTGCTGTATATGTGTTTGGGGCCTCATATCTTTTCAGCATAAATGTTTTATTTGTAAATATTTCAATGGAAATGTAGCCTCAGTATTTTACTATATCAAACACAATAATTTTACAATAGTTTGTATCACATTTATTTGTGCTGTGAGGTGTGTGTGTGTGTGTGTGTGTGTGTGTGTGTGTGTGTGTGTGTGTGTGTGTATGATGTAAATTACTCACTTCTTTGGAGACTCAATTGTGTCATGTGATGCTTTTCTGGAGACTATCTTATGAGAGGATGTTTTGCAGAAGCAGATATATAGGAGAAGGTTTTGCTGACAATAGACATGTGGTATTTTTCTAAAAGCTGCCTAAAAAGGGGCATATGGTATTTGAGGAGACACTTGATGTTTGGAAAGCGTATAAGTTAACATAACAGACAGTGGACAATGCAGTGGCATTGGTTCACTTTGCCACTCTTCACTGGTCTTTATTGGGCTTTGCTGATGCTAGTTTGTCCTAATGACATGTGTCACTGGTTCACCTGGACTTCTTCACTGATCTTAGTTTATTTTGTAAACTCTTAAAAAGAAGAGCACCAAAGAATTTTTTTTTTTTTTTATATTCTGGTAGTTTCTGGCCACATCCAAGGACTCCTGAAGATTGGCAGAAACTTGAAGTTTCTTCTGAATGAACTGTCCCTAAACTTAGGAACTGAACTGAAACAAACAGAACTGAACTGTCTTTTCTACCTCTCTGTTCTTAAGTAGTCTTTCTTTCCTGTATGTTCTCATGAGAGTTGGGCCTGTCTTATTTCTGATTCATTCTGTCAAATTTTTCTCTGATCAGCTACTTTGTCTTCCCTGGCAATTAGACTTCTTTGAGATAAAGATGTATACTAAAGACAAATCTGTATTCCAGCTGGAAGGATTAAAAATGTATGTTAAGGACATGGCTGTGTACCACCCGCAGGGTCACACAGGCCCAGGTCTTTGGAGGTGATCCCTTGTCAAGGTAGCCATGTGGTTGGATTAAAATTCCTCTATATCTTCATTCACTGAGCCATCTTATGGACAGGCAACAATCATTTTAAAGTTATCTTCTGCTAATATTAGTCCATTGTCTTAGGGTTTTACTGCTGTGAACAGACACATGACCAAAGCAACTCTTAAACATTTAATTGGGTCAAGCATACACCTTCAGGAATTCAGTTCATTATTATCAAGGTGGGAGCWTGGCAGCTCCCAGGGAGGCATGGTGCATGCAGATCTGAGAGTTCTATATTTTCATCTAAAGGCAGATAGGAGAAGACTGACCTGCAAGCAGCTAGGATGAGGGTTTTAAAGCCCAAGCCCACAGTGGCCCACCTACTCCAACAAGGCCACACCTACTTCAACAAGGCCACACCTCCAAATATTACCATTCCTTGGGCTACGCACACTCAGCACACCTGTGTTTAGCTCATTAAAAAGTATCTATCAAAAAATAATCATTTTAAGTTTTGTTTGGATACATATGCTTATATATGGACTTTCTGCAAATAACTTAATGGAAATTTGTACATACATGTTTTTATTAATTAATTTATTTATGTACATTCTAGTTGTTGCCTTCCCCTGTTCTCTCCCACATTGTTCTCCTCTATCTTGACTCTGAAAGGATGCTTTCTCTCTCTTCCCAACTCTGGGTATCTCCCTTCTCTAGRGCTGCAAGTCTCTTCAGGATTAGGTGTATCTTCTCCCACTGARGCCATACCAGGCAGTCTTCTGTTATATATGKGCCAGGGACCTTGGACCAACATATGGATGCTGCCTGGTTGGTGGCTCAGTCTCTGGGATCTCCCAGGGGTCTGGATTAGTTGAACCTGCTGGTCTTCCTATGAGATCACACTCCCCTTCAACTCCTTCAATCCTTCCCCTTTTTGCCAACAGGGGTTCCCAACTTCAGTCCAATATTACTAAATACAAAAAATATTTAAATGCTGATATGTACATCAATAAATAATTAAAAAGAACCAATGAATTTATAACAGAATAAGGCAGAGKATAGGGGAGAGATTAAAGGAGTTTGACAAGGAAAGGTAAACTATATAATTATAATCTGAAAAATATTCTTAGAAGAAAGCAAATGGTCTGCTATAGGGCTTGGAATGAGAATGCAGAATCTAAAATAGAGGACAGAAAGGAGAATAAAAATCATTTTCCTGTTCCATAGAGAATTTAGGATTTCTAAGTATGTTCTAGAAAAATCTCAAACTACAATCTTTAAGTCTAATTTCTCAGACATTCTACTGGAAATTTTCAGAGGTCCCCTGTACTCTACTTCAAAAGGGGTTGAATCTCAGAACCTGTTGTAAGCAATGTAAGTAAAGTAAGTCCTAATTTTCAGCTGAGGAGGTCCTAAAAGGAGTGACAAAATGTAGAATATGCCCTATTYAAAGTTTTCAGCCTTAYTCACCAGAGAAWATTTAATAAGCTTCCTRGCCTTGAGAATGGAATACCCAATATTTAATGGAACTGTTCTTTTTTTATGAGAAATTGCTTCTTAATAAGCAGGTGTCCACTTTTTCTATAATGGCAAAAAGAAAGACAGAGGCTTTCATGAACTGAAATTTGTCCTTAGACATTGAGATTTATTCATTCTTGTTCATTGAGTGTTCAGGGAATGAAATTGGCAAAGTATTGAGATAAAGAGAGGAAAATTGGCTATGAAAAAAAGCATAATGGCCATGAAGATCAGAACATATGCATAGAGAAGCATGGGGAACTGAAACACATTCAGCTATAGAAACCAAAGAACAGACATACATTGCCTCTGTTCTGTATCTTTCCTATGAAAGTTCAGAAAGGTGTGAGATGAATTTATAGTTACCAAAGCCTGCCAATTAGGTCATGTCACAAAGTGAATGGGCAAAGGTAATAATTTACTGTGGTGGCCTCTTCACATGCATTGGTGTGTGCAAGTTTCCAATACATTGGTTTAAAAGAATTTTACATTATTCTTTTAAAATAGGAATAATTAATTTATGAACATTTACATAATAAAAATTAATTATGACATTTGAATTTATGTTTTTTCTCCATACCAGCATCATAATGAATACTAAGAAAAATTGTCTTAGTTTACTACCATCTTCAACATTGAAAGTTATGAACCAATACAATTATTTCCATAGATTCATGTTTTAATTGTTTTAAGCAAATATCATTTAATTTACCTAACTAATGACCATATTCTTTTTTTCTATATTCTTTGTTTACATTCTAAATGATTTTCCCTTTCCCGGTTCCCCCTCTCCGTAAGTCCCATAAGCCCTTGTCACTCTGACTGTTSTCCAATCAACCCCTTCTACTTCTCTGTCCTGGTACTCCCCTAAATTGCTGGATCAAGCCTTTCCAGGACCAGGGACCTCTCCTTCCTTCTTCTTGGGAATCATTTGATATGCAAATTGTGTCATATGTATATGTGTTACACATACATCCCCCCAAAACACACACATTTACACACCTCAAGATATACCTAATGACATCCCTCCAGTGACCTATTACCTGCATCAGAAAAACCTATCTCCTAATGTTTATAAGACCTTCAACAATGGACCACAATATGGATATCCTAGACTTTAACACATGAGTCTACAGGAAATATTTTATATTCAAACCAAAGCAGTTTTAAAAATGAATATAATGTAGTCATTGTTCAACACAATTATTAATTTCTAACAGAAGTAAATGAAGTCTCTGTATACAACATAAATATCACATTGCCCATTATTTACCAAATGTTTGAATATATACATAAATGTCTCCAAAAACATTAGAAGCCATTTGATTCATCAGTGTCAAAATACATAATTAATACATATGTTCTTCAATAAGTGAAGTGATAAGCATATGTGGTATATCCATATATTAATATCACCAGAAGAATGAGGTGGTGAGTAATAAAGACATGCASAGTTAAATTCTGGCATTCATACACAAATATTCATGGTTGTCTGCAAACAGAGAGAGGGGGGGGGAAGAGAGAGATCTTTAACATGTAATTCTTTTTTTATTTTCTATATTCTTTGCTTACATTCCAAAGACTTTCCCCTTTCCCAGTTCCCCCCTCACCATGGGACTCATGTCCCATAAGTCCCCTTCCCTCTGCCCGTTCCCCRATCACCCACCCACCATTTCTCTGTTCTGATACTCTGAGTCCTACATGATGATCTCTATTGAAAAGTGACATATTTTAGATTAATTATATAATCAAATATTCAACATACAAAGTAGAAATTATTTAGCTGTTTCCTTTTGCAGACAAAAATAAGAAAGAAATAAAAAGATAAGTAATATGCACTAGGTCATACAGATTACTGAGTGGCAAAAAAATCAAAGCTTAAATCAAGGAATAATACAAAATGTAGATTCTTTAATATTACTTTGGCTTAAATGTTATTATTAATGAATCATAGATATGTCTTTCCATGTAAAGATGTTTATTTTTTATACTTGGATGACAGTTAACATAAGAACATAAGACAGTTAACATAAAAATGATGTTTCTGAATAGGATTGTGAAAATATTCTTCTACTAGCTTATGTATATTGATAGCTTACAACTATAATAGCTTTCTTTTGTATATGTAATAAATCAAAGGTGGTATTTTAAGATTCAAAATAATAATTAAATTGATTTATTTACTAACAAAATAAAAAAGAATGCAGAAGCATAAATGAATTATAAATATATGTTATTTAATTAAAATAGGGAGGGTTAAAAGAAGATATGCCACATGATAGAACCCCTATGAAGTTTCAGAATAGAGAATTATTAAACACAAAATATTAATAGTTCTGTCACTGTCAGTGTTTTCCTGGAGGATTATATATAGTGTGGAACTGGAAATTAATGTGAATGATGTGTTCAGCCCTTCTTGATATCAGCAGGTTGAMAATTCTTTCCTGATACATGAACCACAAGTAAGAAAAGCCAGTGAACATAGTTGAAAGGTGTTCCTCAACTCATCTTCCTAGGTAGTAGACAAGAGAAAACCAAGTGGGATGTCAACAAAAATATATTGAAAATGTAAAATTTTATTCCAGAAGAAGATACATGCATCTTTTAGCCTAAGTGAAAACTGAAATCAGTCTGATCTACCTTTGGGTAAAAGTTGAATACAATCTTTTATTACTTGAGTTGGTCCTCTGACACTCCTATGTCAGAAACTTGGTACCTCAAAGCATAGGTGTTGGGAGATGAGACTGAGATATGGACTTGGATCATTGAAGTAAATTAATCCATTTTTTTCACAGGACTGGATAAATTATCAAAACTCTTTCCTTCTACCTGAGCTCTTTTACTTCTGCTCTCTGTCACCTGTTAAAGAACAATGAGACCCTAGTTACTCTACCACAAGATTTGGGATGGGGCTCCCAGTCTTCAGAAACATCAGTTAAAACAAAACTAGTTGCTTTGTAAATTAGTTGATCTTTAGTAAAGGTATCTGAAGGAGCCCAAATATACTTGTTTCATAAAAATAATAATTTTTGTTTGTTTTGGTTTTTCAAATGTATGAGGACTTACTATGGTAATGTTCATTGGAGGTTTTAGAAAAAATGTTTATAATAATCTTTGAAGGGGCATCTTTTTAAAAACATTTTTGAATGTGAGTAAGCTATTTATATAGCATAAAAACCACATATTTTCTTGGGAAATGTTGATATGGATCTCAAAATCTCATGAGAAAGTTTATTCCCTCTTGACATTTAGGTAACAGTATCAGAAAAACTCTCAATTACTGTGAATAATTCATTTTGTGGTCTTGTCAGTAATGAGTAGGAAATGACTTAAAATACATTAGGCAGTGAAGAGTACCCTTACAGTAAGAAAAACAAACCATAGACTCTGGTTTAGAGTCAGATAGATTCAGAGAGAAGAGTGCCTTTGCTCAAGTCAGCATTATGATAGGACAGTTAAATATGAAGAATCAGATCTTATTCAAGTATGACTGTGCATGTATTCCTTTAAGGTATTTTTTTATGTTTCAATTAAATATCTGTATTATAGAGATGCTTTGATGAAATTATTTTGAATTTAAACAGATCAAAATAATTAATGTTGGCTAAGTTAAAATATAAGAATTCCTGCTATGTCTTTTGTAAATTGAATTTTTTAAGCATCATCATATTTTATTCAGCAATTTGAATTTTACTCAAGAGGAAAAGATGAAAGCAGACCATAGAATAATGATAATTTAAAAATGAAAGTCTTTTTATATTAACTTGATACACATGATTGCTAATATATTTAGATGAAGTTTCATAGATTCCATTTCTAGCATATAATTTATTTTAACRTAATATTTCCAGGAAGAGTTTATGAATGTAACTGGTAAAGTTCAATAGAAGTATGCTCTTAAGTGTTTAATTTCTACTTTTTTGTGTTTTAGCTGTCATTGGTATCATGAGGCTATTTGTTTAAATCTGGGAACTGTGTAAGAGATATCTTCACGATCACCTGAATGTGAAAGAAATGTCCTACAAAAATAACATTTTCTTTCCTTCATTATTGTGGCTGCATCACCTCTACTCCTTTTTCCAAAGGACATGATGTAGTCTCTCACATTTCTTCTGTATGGGGTACTTCCTCTTCTTGGAGTATCTCTTCTTAACCTTATACTTATGATAATGTTCAATTTCTTTTCCTTGAAACACCTCTTGATATTTTTAACAAACAATTTAATTTGTCATTGAATACCTCTTTGTATTTATGTATTTATGTATGTACATTATACATACATATGTATGTATGTATATTTATATATTATGTATATAATGTATTTATATTAGTATTAAAATATTTTATTTGTTAGTATTAATGCATATTTTAGAGATGGAAAATGATCATCTTGGTAGTCTTGAGAAAGAAAGTATTGGCAGATATTGTCATGACAATCATAAAATCTTAACTTGTTTATGTGTTTGATAATGAAGATTCCCCAGATAAGAATTTTCTGTAGAACTATCGTTATTTTAATTCTCATATTCAGTATGCTTTTGTGAATACATCAAGCAATTATATTTCTTTCAAGGAAGGGATAACTTTTATTTTTATAATAAAATTAAGTATTAAAAGATAAAACAAATAGTAACATTGGGATTGAAGAAGACAAACAAAAGGAAACAAGTCCAAGAGAAGGTACAAGAAACAGAGATCCCATTGTTCCTACACTCAGGAATTCTATAAAAACACTACAGTTGAAGTCATAATATATATATATATATATATGAAGAAGACCTGGTGCAGAACCCTGTAGGGCCTGAGCTTGATACTTGAGTCTCTGTGAGTAACTGTACTCACTGATTTAAATAAGCTTGTTCTCCTGGTTTCCTCCATTTCCTCTGGCTCTTAGACTCTTTCTACTGCCACTTTCTGGAGGTTTTCTGAGCGTTGCAAGGAGCAATTGGATGCAGATTTCTCATTTAGAGCTGAGTGTTCCAAGGTCTCTCCCTCTACCCATAATGTCTGCCTCTGAGTCTCTGTGTTTGTTCTCATCTTTTGCAGGAGGAAGTTTTTCTGATGATGGCCAAGGAAGGCAYTAACCTTTTTCCCTGGTCCAAGTGACAATTTTATTTCTTAATACCACTGTCAAGATATACTACATCATTATGTACTTGTTAATAAGCCCTCTGGAGGTATGTGTACACTTTCCATGAGAAGCATTGAACTTGGGACCTCATACAGGCTACAGCAGAACTGCAGTACTGATCTATGACCTTGGTTCCTTAACATCCTTTTACCTGAAGGGTAGCCAGAGATTTTACATGTTTCCTAAAATTTATGTTATGCTTCGCAATGATACATTGTGTTTTTGAAACTCAGCTTCTGCTTTTCAGACCATACAGATATCAAAATCATTGGTGTTTTGAACATTTATTCAAAGAAGGAAAATATGTAATAACTAGTAAACGGTGGAGAAAATATCTACACTTGTTTCTCTTACTTAATAATTCAGATTCACAAACACTGACATTTTCCCCTAGCTCATGATTCATCTCTAAAAATCGTTAACTCAATACATTTCCATATGGCTTTGTCTTGAAATCCCATGCCTCTAAAAATCCATAAAAGAACACCATATTTCTATCTTTGCATTTTTGGTGTTTTTCTACCTCAATATTAATTTCAAACACTTGTTGTATTCTTAATATTGTCACCCCAGAAGAAAGCCACAACAGTTTACTATTAGCTGTGGCTTTACCAGACTATTTCCACTGATTTGGTATTGGAACAGAGGGTACCAGGATCATAGGGTAACAATAGAAATTAAACCAGTTGAAATATATTAAAAGTACAAAGAAAGCACTTCCTAGTCTTCATTTAGACTTCTGATATAAGATGACAGTCATGAAAGTATTGACATGATGTATATCCTTCAACATAATTAGTTATATTAATTGATGATACTATTTTATATTGAGATCTGAAGATGGCATGTGTGTGTGTGTGTGTGTGTGTGTGTGTGTGTGTGTGTGGTGTGTGCATGGAGCTTGTGTGGGTTTATGTGTAGGGGATCAGGAAGGAAGAGGGTGTGAGTTGAAAATACACACTAGTGTGTTTCAAGTGACTTTGGATTTCTGTGCAAACTTTTAATATTTAATTTAATCAAAATTAAGAACAGATGATACCATCTCAATTTTAAGGTTTAAGCAAGTTAGAAAAAAGTATTTCTCAGTTCTTTTAATATGCGCATGTGAATAAGAGATAGACAAATACCATCATTAAAAAATCATTTTAGAATTACAAACTCTTATTTTTTATTCTTGCCCACAAAGCTACAAACAACTATATTTCCAGTATAGCCCCCTTTAGAGATGTTGCTCTGTCTGAAAACTTGCTTTTTAAATGTTGATGGTCCCTCACAATTACATATTATTATTTTATATGTAGCCATATATATATACATATATATATACATAATATAGTCATAACCTCCTTCCCCACACTTTATTTGTCAGAGAATCACAATGAAGAACCATACAGAGGTGACATTTTTCATAATAGTAGGCTTGACTGATGACCCACAGTGGAAAGTTGTGTTATTCATTTTCCTGCTTCTTACCTATCTGCTCAGCATCACTGGCAATCTGGTCATCATCACACTCACACTGGTGGATACTAATCTGAAGACACCCATGTATTTTTTCCTTCGGAATTTTTCTTTCCTAGAGTTTTCCTACACTACTACA
>BDUI01009317.1:11576-23213 GCA_002335545.1 Apodemus speciosus | reverse complement strand
TATACCTTGAGGAATCAGCAAGTGAAAAAGGCATTCATTAATACAGTTCACAGGATTGCATCTTTCTCAAAGAAATGACTATATTATTTTATTAAGTGAAGGAGATGGAGTAAGGGGATTAATATATTAGCAGAATTGTTTTAAGAGGAGTCTCTTAATTTGACGTTTGTTTTTTTTTTTTTACCATACATCATTTCAAGCTACTTTTTCAATGAAAATCTTTGATGTGAGGAAGAAAATTTCTTTTCCAGTTTTCAAGAGATAGTTAAACTACCTATGCTCATAATTATATAGAAGAAGCTAAATATACATTTTTAATGTCTCTTTAGTCTTTTAGAATTCAGGTTTTAACTTGCAGCATGACAGTATGCTAGAATGTCTTCACAGCATGCAGAAAGCCTGAGTTGGATTCCTTATCACCACCACCACCACCAACAACAACAACAAAAAATACCCAAATTTTAGGTTTAAGTTCCAGTTACAATAAAAAAAATGGCTTCATCTCAAATGATATATCATGCAAAGTATAATGTAAAAGTTACTATATTATCATATACTTATCACCAAGAACAAACAAGGTAAAATAATGTTAACTTGAATTTTACCAGTTTTCTTGTATGTTTTACTTAAATTAAGAGAATATTATACCAGGTTTTGTCCATCACTTTTGATGCTCATGTATAGACAAAAGTTCTCAGAAGCTGTCATACATTACATGGAAAATAATCACTCATTTTCTTGTTTTTGAATTATTATCATTGTTATTATTTTACTCATTCGCTTTACAATCTTCTCACTGCCCCCCTTCTAGTTACCACCTACAACAGTTCCTCCCACATCCTTCTTCCTGTTTTCTTATGAGCAGGTGGGGAACCCCTCAGTATTCCTCTACCCTGTTCTATCACTCATTTTCTTTATGGGTAAAGTTCTATTTATATTTTACAAGTAGATTTTATCTTTTTAGGAAGAAATATGTTAATCATATTTGTGTACTTTGAAATAGCAATAAAATAACTGTAACTATCTGTACAGTTTTACATATATAGTATATATACATATGTACATATATGCATGTTTATAATCTGTAACCTTTCAAATTCTCTTTGTTTGATGTAAGATATCCTTTAAGTTAGTTGTAAAGTTTTTCTGATTGTTTACTAAATACAAACAATGCTGAGGCAGCCTAATGGATGAGAATACACGGGCACAACTAATGATATTTTTGGGAGTCACATTTTTAAAGCAAACTCTATTTTGCTCTGATTCTTCCAAACATTCCTCTCTTCTGCAAGAAACCTTGATACTTATGTATAGCTGTTCAGCTATAGATATATCTACTGGGACTGAGTACCACAATTCTGTATTTTCATTCACCAAACTGTTCTGTAAATATTTCTGCCTGTTGAAAAGATGTTTTCTTAAAAAGGATCAAGTACAATGATCTGTGATTATAAATACAAATATTTATAAGTCTGACTGACCAACATGACCAATTAAACATGATCTGAATAAGGAAAACACSAATACACATGCTAACACTAAAGTGAGAAAGTTCAGGCTGCCTTACARCTAGACAGAGAACTACAGAAACTAAGCAATGTAGAGATCTGGAGAAAAAAATCTTCCATGAGTAAAGCAACAACAATTGGCTAGCCAATTCCAAATGATCATACCTGAAAAAAATAAAATCATATATTATATGCCTTTAGTAATATATACATATATATATACACATTTATATATGTATATTATGTATTTACGTATGAATATGTTCATGATGTGCATGCATGTGATGTACATATAAAGAATTAGAGTCTATAACTTTGAAAAAGTAAGGGAGATATTTGGAAATATAAGGGAAGAGAAAAGGGAAGGCATAATTGATGTGATTATATCACAGTTTCCAACAAAATTTTTTAAAAAAAGGAGAATGATAACTCAATGTATTTATTAGGATGGGTATAGATAAGAATCTGGATGTAGAAAGGGGAAGAAAAGATGCTTTAATTATATTATAAGATTTAAACAAAAAGAAATCATTCTTTTAAAAATTTCAATATCCAATCCAAATTTTTTTGTTGATATCGATATATAAGTATGCAAGCAGTGGTGCTGCTCAAAGAGACAGAGACAGCATATATTAGATTCAGCAGTTTGGATGATATCTGAAAGAAAATGAAAATCTAGGTCAGTATTATTAGAATAAACACAGATGTTAAGCTTCTATCAACTAAACAAATGCCTGGGTCCTTGGCAGATCAGTACCTTGTCCCTCATGGAACTGATTTCTATGGTTGAGACTGTTTGGGACTTAATTCCTAGTAGTAGAGTCTTCTTTAGGATGCTGATGTTTTCATCCCATGCCATTAAAGAAGAGTCTGAATGAGCTCCCCAAGTATGGCTTCAGCAGGATCCCTCCTGTGACACAGGCTGGTGACCTGGGTATCAAGAAATGTCCAAGCATTAAAAGGAGATGCTCCCTGGCCCAATGTTGCTACCTGATTCTTGGAATGAGATTAATGAACTTTTACATATGCTAATCAGGTGAACCTGGCCTGCATAATTAGATCCTCACTGTAAATAAAATAAGTATTTCATCTATTACAATTAAAAAGTAGTATAAGATTCTTTTTTTCATTTTATTGTTTCTTTTTTTTWWAATTTAATTTAATCATTTTACAGTCCAGATTTTAACTCCCTCCTGGTCCACGCTCTGACTGCTCAACATCCAATACCTCCTTCTTCCCACCCTCTGTCACTATGAGAATGTCCCCATGTCCTCCACCCCCACCTCACCAGACCTCCCCATTTCCTGTGGCCTCCAATTTCTTGAGGATTACATACATCTTCACTGACTGAGTCCAGATCTAGCAGTCCTCTGCTGTATATGTGTTCAGGGCCTCATATCTTTTCAGCATTAATCTTTTTCTGTAAATATCTCAATGGAAATGTAGCCTCAATATCTTTACTACATCAAAAGCAATAATTTTATATTAAATTTTGTATCACATTTATTTGGGTGGAGAGGATGTGTATGTATGTGTGTGTGTGTGTGTATGTGTGTAATGTAAATTACTCATTTCCTTGGAGACTCAGTGTGTCATGTGATGTTTTTCTTGAGACTGTCTTATGATTACATATTTTGCTGAAACAGACAGGTAGGAGGATATTTTGTTGACAATAGACATGTGATATTTTTCTAGAAGCTGCCTAAAAATGAGCATGTGGTGCTGTGCTAGAGCGAATGCTTGAGAAGACACTTGATATTTGGAAAGAATATAAGTTAACCTAACAGACAGTGGACAATGCACTGGCATGAGTTCACTTTGCCGCTCTTTGAACTTTATTGGGCTTTGCTGATACTAGTCTTTTAAGATGACATTGTGGCATTGGTTCACCTTGCCTTCTTCACTGATCATAGCTTATTGTAAACTCTTAAAGAGAAGAGCACCAAAGAAATTTTTCTGATAATCTGGTAGTTTCTGGCCATATCCAAGGACTCCTGAAGATTGGCAGAAACTTGAAGTTTCTTCTGAATGAACTGTCTCTAAACTTAGGAACTGAACTGAACCAAACAGAACTGAACTGTTTTCTCTCCCTCTCTGATCTTAAGTAGTATTTCTTTCCTGTATGTTCTCATGAGAGTTGGGCCTGTCTTATTTCTGATTCATTCTGTCAAATTTTTCTCTGATCTATCACGTTTTCTTCTCCTCAATTAGACTTCATTGAGATAAAGATAAATCTGTATTCCAGCTGGAAGGATTAAAAATGTATGTTAAGGGAATGTCTGTGTACCACCCACAGGGTCACACAGGCCTAGGTCTTTGGATGTGATCCCTTGCCAGGGTAGCCATGTGGTTGGATTAAAATTCCTCTATATCTTCATTAACTRATCCATTTTATGGACAGGCAACAATCATTTTAAAGTTATCTCCTGCTAATATTAGTCCAYTGTCTTAGGGTTTTACTGCTGTGAACAGACACATGACCAAAGCAACTCTTAAACATTTAATTGGGTCRGGCATACAACTTCAGTGATTCAGTTCATTATCTTCAAGATAGGAGCATGACACCTCCCAGGGAGGCATGGTGCATGCAGATCTGAGAGTTCTTTATCTTCATCTAAAGGAAGCTAGGAGAAGACTGACTTGCAAGTAGCAAGGATGAGGGTTTTAAAGCCCAAGCCCACAGTGGCCCACCTACTCCAACATGGCCACACCTCCAAATATTGCCACTCTTTAGGTTAGGCATATCATCACCACAGATGTGTTTAGCTCATAAAAAGTATCTATTAATTAAAAAATAATCATTTAAAATTTTGTTTTGATACATATGCTTATACATAGACTTTCTGTAAGTAACTTAATGGAAATATATACATACATGTTTTTATTAATTATTTTATTTATGTAAATTCTAGTTGTTGCCTTTCCCTGTTCTCTCCCACACAGTTCCTCATCCTATTTCCCCTCTGCCTTGACTCTGAAAGGATGTCCCCCTCTGCTCCCAACTCTGTATAACTCCCTTCCCTAGGGCTGCATGTATCTCTAGGATTAGGTGCATCTTCTCCCACTGAGGCCATACCAGGCAGTCTTCTGTTATATATGGGCCAGGGAACTTGAACCAACCTATGGATGCTGCCTGGTTGGAGCTCAGTCTCTGGTATCTCCCAGAGGTTTGGGTTAGTTAAAATTGCTGGTCTTCCTATGGGATCACACTCCCCTTCAGTTCCTTCAATCCTTCCCCTATTCCTCAACAAGGGTCCCCAACTTCAGTCCAGTATTACTAAATACATACAATATTTAAATGTTGATATGTACATCAATAAATAATTTAAAATAACCAATGAAATTGAAACAGAATAATGCAGGAGTATATGGGAGGATTTAAAGGAGTTTGACAAGGAAAGGTAAACTATGTAATTATAATATSAAAAACATTCTTAAGAACAAAGCAAGTAGTCTGTTATAGGTACTGGGATGAGATTGCAGAATTTACAATAGAGGACAGAAAGGAGAATAAAGATCATTTTCCTGTTCCATAGAGAATTTAGGATTTCTAAGTATGTTCTAGAAAAATTTCAAACCAAAATCTTTAAGTCTAATTTCTCAGATATTCTACTGGAAAATTTCAGAGGTCCCCTCTATTCTGCTTCAAAAGGGGTTGAATCTCAGAACCTGTTGTAAGCAATATAAGTAAAGTAAGTCCTAATTTTCAGCTGAAGAAGGTCCTAAAAGGAGTGACAAAATGTAGAATATGCCCTATTCAAAGTTTTCAGCCTTACTCACCAGAGAAAATTTAATAAGCTTCCTGGCCTTGAGAATGGAATACCCAATATTTAATGGAACTTTTCTTTTTTTTTATGAGAAATTGCTTCTTAATAAGCAGGTGTCCACTTTTTCTATAATGGCAAAAAGAAAGACAGAGGCTTTCATGAACTGAAATTTGTCCTCAGTCATTGAGATTTATTCATTCTTGTTCATTGAGTGTTCAGGGAATGAAATTGGCAAAGTATTGAGATAAAGAGAGGAAAATTGGCTATGAAAAAAGCATAATGGCCATGAAGATCAGAACATATGCATAAAGAAGCATGGGGAACTGAAACACATTCAGCTATAGAAACCAAAGAACAGACATACATTGCCTCTGTTCTGTATCTTTCCTATGAAAGTTCAGAAAGGTGTGAGATGAATTTATAATTACCAAAACCTGCCAATTAGGTCATGTCACAAAGTGAATGGGCAAAGGTAATAATTTACTGTGGTGGCCTCTTCATATGCATTGATCTGTGCAAGTTTCCAACACATGGGTTTAAAAGAATTTTACTTTATGCTTTTAAGATATGAATAACTAATTTATGAACATTTACATAAAACAAGTTAATTATGACATTTGAATTTATGTTTTTTTCTCCATACCAGCATATTAATGAATACTAAGTAAAATTGTCTTGGTTCACTACCATCTTCAAGATTGAAAGTTATGCACCAGTACATACCATAGATTCATGTTTTATTTTAAGCAAATATCATTTAATTTACCAAACTAATGACCATATTCTTATTTGAGATACTTGTACAAGTGATTTTATTTAAAGGAGAATCCCAATTATTTGGCATCATTTATGTAATTCACATCACTCTTAAATATTTTCTTTATTCAGTTTTCAGGCTTCATCATACATGATGTTTCTTTCCTGGTTTGTCACATTCATCATTCAAATTACCAAAGTCTCCACATGCTCTGAAAAATATTAACTACTTAACATTATATTATTTTCTATCAGCATCACTTATAATATCAATAAGTAAAAGAAGTTAATTAATTTGTTAAATATAGAAAGTTTCTGCTGAATAAACATTCAAAACATTAAAAAATATGCAAAGAGAATTTATCTATGCATAGAATTTAACAATCTGATTAATGAAGGCTCCCCCCCCCCTTACTCACAAAGATGTGGTGGAATAAAAGACATTATCAACATCTAAAGAGGACAATGTTAAAATGACTTAAACACTCAGGAAGTGAAATGGCTCAGATCAAATGCAACKGAGAATTGCTATTTAATCACTGATGTTTTAACAGCATGTTGTTTATGTCTAAACCTTTTTTTGTTTTATACAAAATTTAAGAAGCATATGTTTGAAAGCATCCTTCACCTGCTGGTTCCTTAGGGTATAAATGAAAGGGTTTAGCAAAGGGGCCACAGAGGTGTTGAGCACAGCTACACCTTTATTTAAAGTCACTCTCTCCTTTGCAGATGATTTAACATACATGAAAATACAACTCCCATAAGCAATGGAGATAACAACCATGTGTGAGGAGCAGGTGGAAAAGGCCTTTCTCCGCTGTTGAGCTGAAGGGAACTTTAGGATGGTTTTAATGATGAGTGTGTAGGAGAGAATCACTAATATTAAGGTTATGACAAGTGTCATTATAGCTAAGACAAAAGTCATCAATTCTATTAACTGTGTGTCTGTACAAGACAGCTGGAGGACAGGAGAAGGGTCACAAAGAAAATGATCTATTGTTCCAGAGGTACAGAAATCCAGTTTGAGCCCCAAGAGCAAAGGAGGGAAGATGACTAAGAACCCAGCCACCCAGGAACTGAGAACCAGTAGATGGCACACTTTGCTATTCATGATGATGGGGTAGTGCAGTGGTTTGCAGATGGCTACATAGCGATCATAGGACATGGCAGCCAGGAGGTAGAATTCTGTGGACCCTAGTAGGAATACAAAGAATAATTGAGCTGCACAAGCATTGTAGGAAATTCTTCTGTCTCCTGAGAGAATGTTTATTAGGAACCTGGGAATACATACTGTGGTGAAAGCAATTTCTATGATGGAGAAATTCCGGAGGAAAAAGTACATAGGAGTTTTGAGATGGGGATCCAAGAGGGTGAGGAGGATGATAACTAAGTTCCCCATCATGCTCAAGATGTAATTGAAAAACAGAAACAGGAAAATCAGAATTTGTAGCTGAGGGTCATCTGTCAGTCCAAGCAAAATGTACTCTAACTCTCCTGACTGGTTCTTCATTTCTCGTTTTTTTCCTGCAAAGCTATAGAAAATAGAGAAATTATAACACATCTAGGAAAACATTTTTCCATTTCTGCCTTAAAAATTCTACATTCATAGCAATGTGCAATTATTTTAGATATCAGTATACAAGTTCTCCTATGAACATGTCCTTTAATACAAATGTATGTAATAACTCAGATTCTAATACACCCTGTCTGTTAATGGAGTTATGTTTTCATTTGAAATATAGTTTTCAGTTTCATGAGTTTTTCATCTGTTGCTATCTTTCAAATACATTTTACAGTTCATATTCAATATTTAACGCTGCTTAAGTTCATTAATATCTCATTATTTGGCACTTGAGATAAAAAAATTATCTTATCAAATTGTGTTATTCACAATGGCCCCAGTAACTACCAATCCTTTTCTATTGGACAGCATTGTACACATAATAGAACTAGAAATTTCTCACACATTATCATTATAAGGGAGGAAATTCTGTGATAGGTTCAGATAAGCAACCAGCACAATGAAGAACATAATGACCAGGTTGCAGTGGTACTTCAAAAGTAATTGGAAAAAGTAGGAACACTCAAATCCTGGGGTGTGTCATTAGTGACATCTCACCAGAAGTAAGAAACACTTCTGGTACTATATAATTTCCTACTGCTGACTTCTAATTCAAACCATGACTGAATGGGGGAGAAAAGATGTGTGAAGAAAAATAACAATTGTGTCTAATGTGTGATTCATTTATAATTGTAATGATTCAGATACACATGCCAAACCACTTTATTTCTAAAAGTTGTATATGCTATAAACATATTAGCTGTATCTTGTGGAAGTTAAAGAATTCTTTTCAACTTAGCAATAAGGTCTTAAGTCTATAAATATAACCAGTATTAATTATCCTCTTTATGCCTAATTGGCAAATGCATAACAACCAGATAATGCACATTGTCTTCATACAATGTGTTAGAATTAAAATGTATAGGCAGTGCAAAGGGACTTGATATGTTAAAAGCAYGAGCAAACAAGGAGCACCAAGTTAGTCTTGGGAAGGAGGAGTTGATCTGAGTGCAGATGGGAACAGGTCTGGTGTAGTCACATTTCAGTTCATTTTGTCAAATTCTCAAAGAACTAATTAAAAATACCTCAACTAAAAATGAAACCTATATTAATTTCTGACTAATTTTAGAGAGCATAAAATGAACCCCAACCATATATTTCCAACAAGCTCCATTCGGTTTTTATATCACACACATATAAGTGTAATCTAGAAATATATCAACTAATTTGAAGTTTGGCCACTTCATTCAAAGAGTAGCATATTAGAAAACCAGACACTTGTTTTCTATTTCTTGGTTATGAGCATAAAAGCCAAGCCTTGCTCATGCTAAGCAATTCCTGTGCTATGGAGCCTCATTTCTAGCACATAATTTCTTTTTGTGGCTGATGATCATGAATTTCATACAGCTCTGGGGAAACAATTTCTATTTTGTACCCTTTTGAAGACTTCTTACCCCTTTCTCGGTGGCTCTTCACTGAAGTATCACTTCTTTCAGAACATATTTTATTGCAAACCATTTTAATGATAACATAGATGTCTAGAAATAACTGTTCACATTGTAGTGATCTAAAATACAGGTAAGATCAGAGATATGGTAAGGAAAAAGGAGTGGAAATCTAGAAATATAAAATGACTTTGGGTTATGTCATGGAAGAGCAACTTTAAAGTAAAGGGAAATAAACAAGGCAGCCCAACAATTAATAGTACATTTTTCTCCATGAGAATTGACACAGTAATATTTAAAATATCAAAACTATGGCTATAAATTAGCAAATTAAAATCAATATAGTAAAAGATAAAATACAACATGTTTGCATTATGAATGTATATGCCTTTGCTCATTTTTTATATTGCAAATAAAAACTTTAATATAATTTAAGACATGATCTATACTAGTGGTTTTCAACCTTCCTAATGCTGCAACACTGTAATAGTTCCTCATGTTGTAGTAACCTCCAACCATAAAATTATTTTTGATGCTACTTCATAACTGTAATTGTGCTACTGTTATGAATTGTAATTCAAATATCTGATACTTTYGATTGTCTTAGGCAACCCTGGGAAAGGATTGTAAGTCAAATGACCCAAAGGTAGAGAGCCTTTGACCTAAAGAAAAAGATTAAGGTATGACTTTCAAACTCACAGTTGATGGTGAGACTTCTGCTGAAATAAAATTTGAATACACAAACACCTTTAACAAAATAATATTGAAATATCAGGTCACTTTGAACTTAATAGAAAAATTGTTTTTCTGAGAACTATGTATGTAAAAATACACTTAGTAATGTTCTTCATACATTGCATGGGGCAAGTAGCTTTAAATATTATAGAATAAATTCAGGACAATATTAAAATATTAAAAAATATTTTCAGCCAGGTGGTGAAATGAATGCAGACGGTTTTCATATCTCTGAAATTTCTGTTGCATCAAGACTTTGAACAGTATTGGAAAAAGAATTCTTACTAAAAGCCAAGTTATACATTTCTTCTAATGATATTTAGAAAACCATCCAAATAAAATCTTTTCCTGGGTTATATTAACTTTTTAAAAAGCAGTCAGAAATTTAAAGGGTGCTATGTAAACTCATGTCTTCTATGTTGAGGATATTACAAGAACCATTTCAACTATTTTAACTTCTAATGCAAATAATTTTGTTTAGAAGCAGAACACATAAAACACAAAMTGGCAAAAATAAAAAGTTGAGAAGTCTTACCGGTGACAGATTTTAGTAGATCATGTCTGATACAAGTAAAAGGAACTAGGGCAAGAGGGCAAGTGTATCTCTGATTTTTTTTTTTTGCCTACTTTTGAGACTCTTCATTTTAATGGGTTGTCTTGTCCAGACTCTATATGTGAGCTTTTGACTTGTCTTATTGTATCTTATTTTGTTATGTTTGGTTGTTGTCTCTTGGAATCTAGATCTTTTTCTGAAGGGAAATTTGATGGGGAATATAGCTAGAGAAAAGAATAGGTAAGAGGAAGCTGGTAGGGGAGGAAAGGGAATATGTGATTGGGATGTATTGTATGAGAGAAGAAAGTATTTTCCCTTAAAAAGTTAATCCAATATACCATTAAAAAGGGAATTAAAATATTAGGTTATAATCTAGGCAGATAAATCTGAGTAAATCAAAGGACAGTAGTATTTCAAAGATGTTTTCTTTAAAAACATGCCTGTATTTCCCTTCACTTGCCATTTCTGAAAATCATAAAACTGTGCTATGAAAAATACCCAGTTCACAGGTACATGTTAGATGGCTGTGAAATATTACAAAATGTTCCTGTTCACAGAAGGCATCTCAATGACAACATGGGTCATTCTTTTCATGTTACACCATGATTATATTGACAAATAATATGGCACAATTATCCACAAATCAAATATAAATGCTAAAAAAAAACACTAACCCTTTTATTGTTCAGCAACTTTCCTAATAGTTTCTCTGCCCAGATTTGAGCAGTCTTTCTGTACTTCAAAACAGGTCATCATCCCTGTGAATAGAAGGCAAAGATGATCGGACCTTCTGCACATGTATCTCATTCTACCACAAAACACATGTTGAACAAATAGCAATATATTTGACTAATTTACCTCACATTTATATGAAAGCCTACCAACTTGCTCTCAATTTTACAGTTTAACTGCAGTTCAAGGGTTATAAATATTGAGGAATACGATATAAAGTGATATGTGAAAATTACCAATCTCATGAGACTATGGAGGATTTATTTTTGTCTAGTGCCTACAGAAAATTCTCATGACAAGAATTCTCAGGGTAACTGAGAATCATAAACATATTTCCTAAGGGACTGTTAAATCCTGTGCCACAGAAGTTCTTTTTATAAAAATAAACCTTAACCAAGCATGTACATGCTCACATACTCAGACACATGTAAACAACTCTCAATTTTTCAACATTGCTCCCAGAGTATTGATAATAGATTGTTATAAAATTTGAATATTATGGCATATCCACACTTGAAATTACAGTTACAAAAATCTGTGTTCATTTCAGGTGGTTATGAAAAGTACAAAGGTAAAGTGA
>BDUI01009311.1:30950-42283 GCA_002335545.1 Apodemus speciosus | reverse complement strand
AGAAAAATTGCATACTAATTTTCCTGATAACATAAACACAAAAATTCTCAACAAAATAGCTATAAACATAATTCAAAAATTCCCTACCTCCAGGATAGCCAGCGCTACAAAAAGAAAACCTGTCTCGAAAAAAAAAAAAAAAAAAAAAAAAAAAAAAAAAAAAAAAAAGTTGTTTCAAACACTCTGGTTTGGAGTGTGGGCAGTGCATGCTGTGGTTTGTGTGTGGAGGCCAGAGGACAACTTGCAGAGCCAGTACCCTCCTCTACTATGTAGGTACCAGTGATTAAACAGGCCGTTGAGCTCAGAAGCAACTGCCTTTACAATACTCAGCCATCTCTCTGGTCCTAAACAGACCATTTCTTTTGAAGGCATATGATTGTAACTTATGGGAATTCAAAAAAAGGCAATAAAATAGCCAACAAAAACATTTTTTTCTATTTATTGGGTGACGCATGTCACAATGTGTGTGGGAGTCAGAGGACACCCTAGGCGAGGTGGGTCTCTCCTACCAACTCTAGAGGTGGATCTCAAGGTGTCTGGCAGCAAGCACCTTCACCTGCTGAACCATCTCACGTGACCCAGCCACCAAAACTTCTAGAAGATGCTCAGCCTTGCCGGTGAACACTGATGGATGCCATCCTTAGAGGCTTAAGGGCTGGAGGTCACCACAGCTCCAGCCGAGGCCAAAGCAGAGGAATCTCAGACGACAACAGCAAAACTTGGAGGTAGCTCCGTCTGCAACTGCATCCGGGCCAGATGTGCACGTCGACACGTTCACGGGTACCAGGTATGTAGCCCCTGGGCTGTGGAAAGGAAGCTTACGGTCACATTCAACATTGACCGGTATACGTTTATCCGTATACGTTTACCAGCCTGCCCCCGGGTTGCTTGCCCCAGCCCGCTTGTGATACAGTTCGCAATGACCTGGTCCACCTAGACAACATGCTGACCCAGTAGATGGAAGTTGTCAGCTAACTGGGTCAGATAAGCAAAACACTCGGCTATCGGAAGCATGCACTGCAGAAAGTAGGGGACTCCGTGAGGATTCAGAGTCCTGGCAGCCGGCGGTCACTCTAGTATTAAGAAAACAACCCAGGCCAGGAAGCCTCTCCAGGTTTGGCTGACCCAAAGCTACGAGGCGTTACAGGGGCCCACAACAGAAAAGGGCTTACGAGCAGGTGCAGCCTGTATTGCAAGCTGCCACGCCGCGTGAGCCTTATGAGCTGGTGGAAACTGTGTTGTCTGAGATAGTTGGCGAGTGAAAAAAATGACTTACAGAGCATGTGACAAAACCCCACAGGAAAACCACAGTGTAGCCCCTGGGAATCCAAAGCAAGACCACTGGATTTACAGCCCAGGATGACCCWCAGTGGCGRCGCAGGCCTTTAATCCCAGCACTCGGCAGGCAGAGGCAGACACATCTCTATGAGTGGGAGCCCAGCCTGGTCTACACAGTGGTTCTAGGACAGCCAGATCTCTCAAAACAAAATGAAAAACCATCTTCTGTCTGGTCAAGCATTCGGGTGGAGACAGATCATCTGACCCCAGGCCATCTGCCAAAGATGCCAGTYACACGTAGCCCTGATGGGAMGCTGACAGCAGGAAGCCACATCTTTGGCACCCACTTGATCTAATTGGCCTCGTGATACACCTTCCCCAGTTAATGTAGGCAGGGACCTGAGAGATGGCTCAATTGATGAGAACGTTTGCTGCTCTTCCAGAGGACCGGAGTTCTGTTCCCAGCAACTCTATCAGATACCTCACAACACCCGTAACTCCAGCTCCACGGGATTCAAMGTCCTCTCCGAGCCTCGGTGGGCACCAGCATACACATGGCACGTGTTCACACAGACACACAAACACACAGGCACGCACAGAGGGGTGGGGGATAAAAATAAATCCTAAAATGTTAAGAGGCCAAGGCCTGAGCCAGAGGCGTGGTTACAGGCTCTGGTAACTTACATGTAAGTCATGGAGGCCTCGAAGAAGTGCCAGCAAAGGAGATTAGCTAGAGCAGGTCTCCTTGCTGTGGCAGGGACCATGGGCTGTGACCTCGAAAGAGGCCACAGTGATGGAGGTTGTAGTCTGGCCCACCAGCTGGTACCTCTCCCAGGAAGAGGCTCGAGGGAAGTGAAGCCAAGAGCTGGAGTGGAGGCCTGTGCTGTGCTCGGAGGTCCAGCGTGTGCTTGGTATGCATGTGCTTAGTGTGCTGTGCTTAGTATACATGTGCTTAGTATGCATGTGTTTAGTATGAATGTGTTTAGTATACATGTGCTTAGTATGAATGTGTTTAGTATGCATGTGCTTAGTATACATGTGCTTAGTATGAATGTGTTTAGTATGAATGTGCTTAGCATGCACAGGCCCTACCTCAACAACCAACACAAAGAGCAGGAGACAGCAGCTCCAGGTATGGCTGCATCTGCCACTCTGCACAGCCTCATGGGCAGGCCCTTAGCCAGACTGTCCCTGGAATGCCCTGTGCAGAAGGGAACCGCCTCACCCAAGGATGCACCCACTTCCCAAGACAGGTCACTGAGGCCTGCAGGAACCTGTCCCCACCACCCCTGTCTGGATGACTCGGGCAGACTGGAGTCACATACTGATTGAGGCCCGGCAGCAACCCCTCCTGAATCCCGAGAGCAACCCCCGGAACTCCTGCATGCTGCTGTCTGAGTCCACTCTCCAGAAAACTGGACCTCTAGCAACTCTAGAAGAGGGGTCAGAGAAAAACTTCAGGGACAGAGAATAAATCTTTTATACTCTGTCTTTGCTCTGCTGCTGAGGTACCAAGGCAGCCATCGAAAATGTGTAAGCGTCTGCAGCCGTGTCCAGCAACCTTAGTTACAGAAACGAGAGCTGGGCTGCATTTGGGGAATAGGCCTTCCTCTGCCAACCCTCTAGGAAACATTTCTCCCTGTGCACAAACAACGCCCTACAAAGAGTTTAGCTGGGCGGGCGGTGGTGGGTGCATGTCTTTAATCCCAGTATTTTAGAGTCAGAGGCACAAGAATCCCTGTGAATTTGAGGCCAGTCTGTCTACAAACCAAGTTTCAGGACAGCCAGGGCTACACAGAGAAACTCTGTCTCAAAAAAACAAGGAAAGAAGTCAGTATTAAAACCACGAGCTGGAAAGATGGCTCAGGGATTAAGAGCCTGATCTTCCAGAAGACCCTGGTTCAATTCCCAGCACCACGTGGCAGCTCAGAACTGTAACTCCAGTCCCAGGGGATCTGGCACCTTCACACAGATATATGCAGGCAAACATCACTGCACACAATAAATAAATAAATACACAAATCAATAAATGAGATTTGTGTGTGTCTGTGTGTGAGTGTCTATGTGCGTGAGCGTGTGTGTGTGCGTGCGTGCGTGCGTGCGTGCGTGCGTGCGTGCGCGCGCACATGTTTAAGTCAGAGGACAACTTTGAGGAGTCAGTTCTCCCTCCACCAGGTGAATCTCGGGGTCACTTCAGGTCGTGCGGCTTGGTGGTAAACACATCCACTCACTGAGCAGCTCAGTCAGTGTCTTACTCGTAGGACACTGGTCAAGATGAAAAGCCCACTGTTGGCACATTACTTATAGTTGAAGCCCTCACTTTGCTGTCACTGTTTCCTTTGTAATCCAGGCTTTGGACCAGGGTTCTTTGCACTCAAGTCTTTGTGCCTCCATAGCCTCCTCTGCTCTGGGGCAGTTTCCATCTTTTCCTGCCCCTACAGCCTTTCCAGGCTTTAGCAGCATTAGCTGGGCACTTTGCAGACGGCCCCTCAGTCTGGTTTGTATGAGAATCTGCTCCTTGCTAGGCTGGGGTTATTGAGGGCAAGAATAGCAGCACAATGACTGTCCCTTTTGGTCACAGCCCATCAGGGGCACACGGCATCCGTGGTGGTGGGAGCCTCACTCTCTGAGGAGGGTCCCCTTGGGACTGTTTCCCTCTTTCACTTAGGGGCAAGTCCCTAAAGCCACATTGCTTTTCTGAGCCAGAGAATGGAGGTGGGCGTAAGCCACAGCCTGGAGCCCTCCCTATCGCTTCTCCTGTCTGATCTCCTCTAAGGAAGACCTGCCCACCCACCCCCACCCCGCCCCCCATGTATCTATTCATATCAACATGGAGTTCTAGTTGTTTTGCACGTCGGGCTGTCATCCAGTCTACTTGTTCTTCACAGCGGAGCTAAGCTCACCAGCTCCTGTGGCCCGTATTCTTCAGTGACTGTGCAGGCTTCTCCCAGTTCCCTGACTCCGCTGAGGAAGCTGCTCACAGGCTCTCTGTGACTCACCCAGTGACCTCAGGCAAGCTATTTCAACTCTCAGGACTCGATTCCTTAACTGGAGAGGCAACTTAATGAAGTGCTGTGGAGCAGCAGTTCCGAACCTGTGGGTTGTGACCTCTTCACGAGGTTGAGTATCTGATATCTTGCATATCAGATATTTGCAGTACAATTTATAACAGTAGCAAAATTATAGTTATGAAGCAGCAATGAAATAATTTTATGGTTAGGGGTCATGACAACGTGCAGAACTATATTAAAGGTTCGCAGCATTAGGAAGGTTGAGAACTACTGGTCTAGGGTAAAGAAGGGGCTGGTATTTGTATATTTCTAAATGTCTGGGCATTTCATTGCCTGAAAGAGACCTTACATGCTTAGTGGCTGTCTTCTTTATTTATGCTGGAAAGTGACCACAGAGCTACTAGCCCTTGAGAACGTCCTATGAACACGATCTACGTTTGTTTCCCATCTTAGCCCCAGCAAGGATTCCTTCCCTGATCTTCCACCCTCTCCCAGGAGGAGTTAACTCTCCTCTTCTTCCTCCAGTGCCCGGAATCTAACCTGAGGACTTTTCTCCACCAAGTGCCTGCTGCCCTACTCGGTGCCCTTCTCAGACCTCTCACTGTCTGTCCCCTCTCTTACCACATCTCTGTAAACTGATAGTGTCCTCCTAAAGTCACGTGTTGAAGTCCCACCTTTCTGTGCTTTTGAAAAAGGCCAGGGAAGGGGTACCCAGGGCGGTCTGAGGTCTTACACAAACGCCCTGCTCCGGTGTGATGCCGCTGTTACAGGAAGAGGCCTGAGGACACAGACTACACAGAGACCTTGTGGAAACCACAGCAAGGACATGGCTACGTGCAAAGCAGAGTGAGGTCTTGGAAGGCCATGCCAACACCTTAATCATTGACCCAGTCTCCAGGGAAATGTATTCGTCATTTAAGTCAACAGTGGGGGGGGTGGTTCAGTTACTAGTCAAGTGTTTGCCACACGAGCATGAGGGTATTCGTTCAGATCCTGGCATCCCTGGGTCTGTTTGTATGTTTTGTTTTGTTTTTAAAGCCCCGTCCTTCTAATCTCAGGAAGCAGAGATGGGGCGGGGGAGGGGGGGGCACACCAAGGGCTCACTAGCCAGCCAGTGTAGCTGAGTCAATGAGCAGAAGGTTCAGTGAGAGTCTTGTATCAAAAACTAGACAGTTATAGAGGAAGACACCTAATGACCTCCGGCCGCCCAGGCTCACACGTGTGCCTCCACCCCCACATGCCCACACACACACACACACACACACACACACTCATCCGTGAATGCGTACATACATATACAACACACACAAAAGCAATAAAATAAAATAGAACAACATCAGCCAACAGTGTGCTACGGCCACCCTGCTGGAGATAAACGCATCCTCTCATGAGTGACAGTGCTTACGGGACACCTCTTTCCTCTGTTCCTCTTTTCTGGCAGTCCCAGCCCTCAGAGATGAACCACACAGGGACCCAGGTCACTGTACCACAGCAGTGTGGGGTAACTAAGGATGCCAGGACCGGGTGCTGGGTGGAGGAGTGGCCCCCCAAGTCTGCGGTGGGCCTGCTCTGCCTGGACCAGCAAAGGCCTTAGCCACGCGGCCATCAGTTTCTAGCACCTACCTGGGGGCCCCCAAACACCTGTAATTTCAGTTCCAGGGGCTCCGATGCCCTCTTCTGACCTCTGCTGACACTGAGCAGTGTGTGAGTGTGAGTGTGTGTGTGAATGTGTGTGTGTGTGTGTGTGTGTGTGTGTGAGAGAGAGAGAGAGAGAGAGAGAGAGAGAACAAATCCAAGAAAAATATGGCATTTGGGCTGACAAGATGGCTCAGCAGATACAGGTACTGCTGANGAGAGAGAGAGAGAGAGAGAGAGAGAGAGAGAGAGAGAGAGAGAGAACAAATCCAAGAAAAATATGGCATTTGGGCTGACAAGATGGCTCAGCAGATACAGGTACTGCTGACCTGAGAATAACCAGAACCATATGAAGATGGAAGTGAAAACCATATCCACAAAGCTTTTCCCTGACTTCCTAACACATATGATGGCACATGCACCCCTCTACACACTAACATGATAGATAATAGATGATTGATGTACAGATAGATGATAGGTACATAGATGATTGATATATAGATGATTGATATAGATAGATGATAGATAGATGATAGACAGACAGACAGACTGACAGACAGGCAGACAGACAGATATTAGAAAACTCCTAGTAATGGACCAGGGACTGATGCAGCACCTCCAGCCTTTGCCTGCTCCTCCGCCCCAGTGTGAAGCTCTCCCGGGCAGGAACTCTCTGATATTCTTCTGTGCTACAACAGAACCCTGTGCAGGTCAGGAGTGCTGCACAGCTGAGGTGAGTGTGTAAATTATTAGGCAGCCGGGCTGGGCCCAGTCCACATCCTACCTCAGCACAGCACTGGCTTCATTTTCTGTCCTAGGACGTAATGCCATCTGAACTCCCCAGATTAACTTATTTATTCCTCCTTATGGGTGTGTGTGGGTGGGTGTGCGCATGTGCGCGCGTGCGAGCACGCATCTCTCTTCCCCAGATCACCAGTGACTTAGCCCTATGTGGCTCAGCAGGACCCACTGCACTGAATGAAGTCCGGGTGAAACACTGGTGGCCCAGCCTGCCTTCCGGTGGCTCAGGAGGTTTCAGACCCAGGCTGTCCTGGACGGCCCAGCGGATCTGCTGACAGATGGCGTGGAGCCGGAGTGGAAGAGGCTTCATTAGTCTGAGTGGCTTTGGTGGGAATGGGATTAGCATAAGCACCCTGGGGGCAAGTGGATCAGGCAAAGCTTCTTTAGTTACACTCAGATTTTGTTCTCGGCCACAGTCCACAGCCCTCGGGCAACCTGCTGRTCCAGCTCTTGGCTTAGGTGCGGCTGCAGAGACAGCGCAGGGCAGACTGGGAAGGGTTCCACCCTGACCTCCTGAATGGCCTCGCTAACTCTCTGTCCATCTGTCCCGCGCCAGGCCAAAGCCCAGCAAACAAGCAGCCTTGTCCTCATTTGAGAAAAGAAAAACTGATGGCTCAGAACAGAGTGACTTGCCCAAGGTGACACAGCAGGCAGCTGCAGAGAAGGGTTCAGAGCTGGCTGTGGGACAGACTTGTAGGGCCTTTGTACCCTTCCATGGGGGAGGGGAGCCTCCATGACCCCCAAAGCCAGCGAGGTGCTGGCTGCTCAACTGAGTCATCAAGAGCAAAGTGCAGCTGGCACTATCCTCTGTGCTCGCCCCGGCTTCAGGAGGAGTCTTAGCTTTTCTGAAGAGTTCCTTCCGCCGAAGACACAGGCCTCAACAGTTTGGAACGACGTTTGTTTTTTGTTTTTTGTTTTTTGTTTTGTTTTGTTTTGTTTTGTTTTGTTTTTTAAAGGCTAAACTTATGTCCGTCCTGGTTAGGTGTCAGGAGTGAACTAAGCGCTTATCACACCTTACCTTGGTTTCTGAAATTTCACTAATTTATCAGAATAAAGAACTCCCTACAGCCGGGTGTCAGCCTTTAATCCCAGCACTCAGGAGGCAGAGGCAGGCTGATTTCTGTTAAGTTTTAGGCCAGCCTGGTCTACAGAGTGAGTTCCAGGTCAGCCAGGGCTACACAGAGAAACCCTGTCTCAACAAAAACACAAATAAATACCAGAAAAAAACAAAACAAAACAACAACAACAAAAAAAAAACCCCAACTCTCTACATGTCTTAAAGACTACAAAAAGATATGATCTCTCCCTCCCTTCCTGTTTCTCTCCTTCCCCTCTCTGCACTCTTGTGTCCCTAACCCAGGCACAAGGAGCTCTCTGTATAGCCTGCAGAGTCAGAGTTACAGTATCTCATTTAATCCTTTCAAAGTCCTTTGAGGTATGTTGTATTACAAATGCAGAAACTAGGCAGGAAGTTGTTTACCAGCCACATGGTGCTGAGACAGACCCTGTCTGCTGGGCCCTAAAGCCCGTGGGGTTTCTGGCTCCTTTTTTCACCTGGCTGCCCACAGGAGGCCGGGTGGGGAGACAGCAGCTCTGTGGCTCTAACCCTCCCCGCCCCAGGAGTCTGGGGTCATAGTGTCTGTGAGCATGGAGGGACATCATTCTGCCTACCTCAACAGGTTCGGGGCTCACTGAGTGAGGTGAGCTAGGCCCGTGGTTAGTAGCAAAGCCTGGCTGTGTCACATCGTTTTTAATGCCCAGAGTAAATCACACAGCCCTTGGGGAAGCAGCTGGCCCCATTCTCACCTCCCATCTGTTCCCGTCTGTCCCCTCCCACACACCAGCCTGAAAAAAAAAAAAAAAAAAAGCCCAGAACCTGAAAGCCTTTATGTCAAAGTTGCCATCCTTCTGCCAATTCCAAGTGCCAGGATTACAGGCACAGCACCACGCCCAGCTCTGCCATCTTCGTTCTTAACATGTCTACAGAGATTCTTTCTCAGCCCTCTCCTAAGAATACCGTTTAGAAGGAAAGTCACGGCCTGGAGGATGCTAAGCCAGAGCCTGGAGCGCAACAGGCATAACTAGTATTCAGTGATGCCTGCCCCTGCCAGCATCTGCCGTGGGCCCAGCAAGCTGATCTCATGCCATCTCTGCATTGACAAGCAGTGTCGATTGGGGCCCTCCACTGAGCGTCTCTACCCCAGGGAACTCTGCCCCTTTGTCAGCTCCCCTTGCTGTCCACATGAGTTCCCTAGACAGGCTGTCCCCAATCTCTGGAAGAGCCAGAATAATCTATCTCTCTGCTGCCTCCCAACTGGGATTTACAGCTGAGCCTGTCACCATGGTCCTGAAGGCTCAATTCCACATCTGCACTCTGGGGCAGGGACCTGCCAGGATTTGCCAAGTAGGCCCAAGGGAAAGCCACAGGTCCGGTCAAACCTGGGACCCCCAGGGAGCACAAGGCCATAGGGCTGTGACACTGTGTTTGGCTGACTCCCTTGTCACACTTGAGGAAACCGAAGTCAAATGGGGGAGGGGGAGGGGCACCTTTAGAGCTTCCACCCCGAAAGCAGGCCCAGCCTGGTGTCTAATATGGTACTTTGTGCCATTGAGGGGTATTTGCTGTACTGCCCGTGAGTTATGACTTCAATATTACCCAACAGAGGCTTCTTTATGTGCTGAGAAGGTCTGCTTCAGACCATGCTTTGAGTCTGAAGTTGAAAGTAAAATACTGTGCTTCTGCAGACAAAGACTGTGTTCTGCCCCCCCCCCCCAAACACACTAGCAATGTTTTGGCACATCCTGAACAGGAAGTTGCAGCTTCAGCCATCTGTGATTACAAAATGGAATCCTGTTGTTGCCCCTAAGTAGGAACTTTCTCTCCTCAGAGGTCTCCTGAGTCTCCTGGTGAGGTGAGCCTCAAAATGGCCCTGCAATTGTTGATGTTCAGTCAGCCTCACTGGATCCTCAATCAACAAGATTGGTGGGTGGCGCCAGGCAGCTGCCTCTGTTGGAGTCACAGGAAAACCATGGGCATGTCCTGGGACTCCAGACCACCTCCTCTTCTCCAGGAGCCACAGGGAACTAGGTTGGGTGCCTTGACTCTTAGGTCCTAGGGAGGCACAGAGAGAGGAGCCTCCCTGCTGTGAACCAAATGCTTATGTGTGACCACTCAGTCAAGTCACCTCTCCTCTCTGAATCTGGACATCCTATGTGACAGTGACATTGAGGTGATGATGCCCACTGGGAAGGGGATCAAACAAGGTCACATGGACACAACACCTGGCAGTTAGTAGGTGCTTGGTGCACAGGGCCACCACTGTCACCAGTTAATACAACATGGCGTGAGGCTTTGAAACAAGTGGCTTTCAGGAGAGGTGACTGGACTCTTCACGGATGTGAGAGACCAGCAAAGGGTTTCCCCAGAAAGTTTCCACCATCACCAGCCACGCTCAGCCTCATGGAGGAATTCTGGGTCACAGCACAGAACAGGCCTCAAAGCTGTCCCTGCCAGATGGTGAGGAAGCCAGGCCATGCATCCACCAGTCAGGAGGATGAATGCCAGCTCCCTGGTATCTTTCCTGTGTGCACAGGGCTCTAAGAGCCATAGAAAGTCTGCAGGGAGGGTGGCAGGGTTGGCACACGGAAAGTGTCAGATCAGTATGTGGAGAAATGGCATGCCCTGAGGGATAGAGCAGGGACTGCCAGCCTTTAACCCCAACACCACGGAACTTCCTGACACAAGAGATAGAGAAGGATCTCTGTGGACTGAAGGAGGAGAGAGAAGGGCAGAGATTGCTTGAGATCTGCCTAATGTTACCTTCACGTTGACCATGTGACCGTGGTCAGTGCCACTTCTGGTGGGGTTTCTTTTCCTGGCGATCAGAAGTTCCTTATGTCCTGGCTTTTTCATCTGAGCTCGAAGCATATCTCTGGGCAGAGCCTTCGAGCTTTTCCCTTGAAAGCCAAGGATATTCAGGCTCCAGAAGGAAGCAGCAGAGCCAGTGGCTCTCTCCTGTGTTAAAGGCATCACTTGACACCTGCAGAAAAGAGGTTCTTCTGGTTTTCACCAGAGACCCACTAAGTCAGAAGCTCTGAGGGCAAGGCCGGCACTCCCTGCTCTGCAGAGCCGGTGGGGAGTTCTGGCTCAGGCCTGCTCAGGTGTGAGTCCAAAGCCAGGTGGGATTGAATCTCTCTTGTGTCTCCCAAACTCTCCTTCAAGCTGTCTGGCTGCAGGGCCAGCCCCAGATCCCACACCTCTCCAGAGTCTCGCAGCTTCCTTCACATGTCTCCCCCTCCCATCTGGTGCATCTGGGGCTTATGAAAAAAATCTCAGCTTAGGAGAGAGAAAGAAAATTATTTTGGAGTCCTAACAGCTCTGGCAGAGCAGCTGGAAGCTTCTAGTCATCCTTTCTCCGCCTGCCTACTTCCCAGAGTCACCTAACACGGGGGTGTAGGGGCATGGGGGGGATGGGGGTGGAGGGTGTGGGGAGGTCTCTCATCAGCTCTTCCTGAGGTGGGAGTTTTCCCTTTACAGACCCACAGGCTCTGGGTCACAGCAGCAAACAGGAGGCTGGACCTGTAAAGGGCAGTATGGAGGATACAACC
>BDUI01009310.1:51380-63243 GCA_002335545.1 Apodemus speciosus | reverse complement strand
GGGGAGGGGGAGAGGGAGAGAGGGAGGAAAGAGGGGAGAAGGGGAGAGGAGAGAAGGAGGAGTAGAGGACACAGTCCTGTTATCTGATGCGTGTTTCCAAGTACAGTTTCCCATAGTGCTTCAGTGTGGGAGCCAGTAAATACTCATTGAATTATTTTACCCCATAGAGTGTCTATTTTTGTACTGAAAGTCAAGTGAACTCACCAATTATTTGTGGTTCCGTTTGAAGAAGAAAATAAAAGCAGAGCCAAGTCCAGCAGGGCCGTTCCCCGTGCAGCGGAGCAGGGCTTTCATAGATTTTCTCATTGTGTGAGTATTTTTTTTTCAGAGTACACAGATCTTAAATAACATAGCTAGAAAGTTGATATGGTTTGGATTTCAGATGATAAACAGTACCAAACGGTGTCATATTAAAATGTAAAAACTATGTATGCGTGCCACAGCCTCTGTCTGCTATGAGTTCGGTTGTACGAATGTTTTTCTGACTTCCAAATCACACGTTTACTAAAATGAGCTCTGCTAGATATCAGCTTGCGCACAGGCACAATGTGTCTCAGTCAGATTCATAAAACAGATAGCTGAACTATACTTTGACTTCTGACATCAACAATCTGACTTCAATATTTCTCCACAAAAAGAGACTCCTGCCTCTGTGCTGTTGCTCCGTGATGGATAGCTTTGCTGCTGACAGCGCTGAGCATAATGAACATATTCACCAGCGTGAGGGGCTGTGCGTCCCCCATCTTAAGTTTCTCAGCTAGTGGGCTTTGAAATGCCACCCAGAAACACCTGCGCCTTTGCCTCATCTCTGCAGAACTGCAAAGCCACTGTGAAGAAATATTATTATAAAGTTGTCTGTATATCAGCATTTCTGTTCTAAACAACCTTTTAATTGCCTAGCCTCTAATTTGTCTTTGCCTGGAAACACTTGTAGACACATATTTTAATTTAGGCTGCTCTGTTTGACTCCTCTGATCATCTGGGCTTTCATTGTCACCGCCTCACAATAATCTAATGTCATATATAATGGCATCAAATTGGGGAAAGCCCTAAAAGCTGCCAATCCAAAACGATCTGAACGTTCTCTCATATTCTTTTAGATGGGCTTGATTGGTTGGTGCCAACATTATTCATTACATTCTGTGTCTAACTAGGCCAGTGTTCTCTTGCATTCTCTCTTCCTTTCAGCATACACTGGGGTTTCTTAATCGGTTCGTCTCCTGTGGTATACAGTCCTCAGAATGGTTGCAAGCCGTGCATTGTCACCCAACGACAGAACGAACACCAGTGCCCTGGCGGTGCTTACCACACTCCACGCAAACATTTTACCATACTGTTCCTTAACTTTGGTCTTATAAAACAAATCTTGTTTTGTTTGCAGCTAGAAGATGAGAGTTGCACCACATGCACAATTGAGCATTTGCTGGAGAATTACATGTGGTACTATTACAGAGAGCTAACTTCTATTAATGAGAACTTACTGGGGAGGCTACTCCAAAGATGATCATATATGTCTTCCTGGGAGGAGAAGAGTTTTATTTTATAGCTAATTAAAAGTTTCTAAAGATGCTGTGGATTTTTTGTGCAAATTAAAATTAATTAGAGTTATTAAGGAGCCATGAAAAGAAAGATTTGAGAAATAGTGAGAAATATTATTTAAACCCTAATGGAATTCAGTGAAACCCACAGGTCTATTACAGGCCTCTGATTTGCCAGGATCACTGCAGGGAATCTAACATTAATAAGCACACTGGTAATTAAATCATTTGTTACTTTGTCTGTAATGTTGTAATGTTTCACTGATACTCTGTCAGAGCTCTTTGTGCAGATCAGAGCTAATCAAAGGTAATCAATTTTCAGCATTTGAGAAATCTGTAAATGATTATACATTCATCAGATCATTTAGTGGAGTGCAAGGAAAGTGCAATGCAATTAATCTTCCTGCATGAGGAGGAATTACCACCACAGAATTCAACAGTTATAATTAATTTCATTGTCTTGCTGTGAATTTTGATTGCTTTTCTTTGGACTGTATAGTACAAATGATGATTCATTGCAAAGTATTTGCAAAGCAAACACACCAGTGTGCTATGCAAATTAAAGAAGCTGTATAACAGATAGGTTTCAAACTTCCTATTTACTCAGGGTTGTTGAGTACTAATTTGCCAAATAATAATTGCTTGTTAACTTTATACACTCTTCCCTTGAATATCAAGATTGGTAACCAACGTAAACAGAAAGCACGTGCTAYTTTGTATTTTATGGTATGTATGCAAAATACTAGTTAGTGTTTAAACTTGTTCCTTTTACTAAATAAGCATTAAAGATGCTTATTTACCTCTGAAATCATTTGCTATTTGTTTTAGTTAGACAAAATAGATATAAGAAATATATTATGCATGTAAATTTGCTTGTACATATGCTGGTCTTTTATTGTTGCAAATACAAACCTTTAGGAGATTTTTACTTCAAATACCTGATAATTTGAATTTACTTATTATCTAAAATGTCAATTATTTAAATATCATTTTGGTACATGATACAGTGTTATTAATTCTATCATTTAAAGATTTCCTGCACAATACCTTTCAGTTTGCCAATATTCTGTTCACTTCAGACTCTGCTTGTGGAAACAAAAATTGATTAAGAAATATCCTAAAGTATATTCTCCCATTTTATGATTTACTCCTCAGCAATATAATTTCCAAATGTGAATAAAGGTCACAGTTAAATGAAGAAAATGCATAAGTGTAACGTTAAATGTTTGCCAAAATGACTCTAGTTTCTGCAATAATTAAAATGTAGATCACACTTTCCTGTTCTCTAAATAGCTTTGTGAAATCCAAGTCAGACTAGGACTCCCATTAAGGGTATTTAAGTATTAAAACAAACTCCCATTCTTTCTACACATTAGGATCCAAGAACACAAAGAAGACCTCATTTTAACATTTCTTACTACGTTATGTATTCTGATCTCAATTGAAAACTAACATTAAATGTTATATTTGTCTTAAATACATTCTGTGCAGGATGTGGCTAGGGCCTTTGTTGAATTCACATTGAAGAAAAAGTGGCTTTCCCATATGTCAGTGTTTTAACCCATAAATTAGCTTAAATTAGTTCACTCACCTGCTGGAACCAGAAAAAGTTACTGCAAGATTTAACTGTTCAAGAAAACTCAAACACAACAACAACAAAACTCAGATAGGTTAACTAGGTGAATGTATTTTGAAATGTGGAAAATTAAGTCAAGGCATCTCCATTTAAAAATCTATGGTAAGGTAAACAATACTACAGCAGAGCTTGAGATACTGTAAGGTATAAAAGTGAATGTGTCTGTTATTTTTTTCCTGTGAGAATAATTCTGTCTGGAAATCTAAACACATATTCAAATAATAAATGATGACCAAATCATTATTTTGTTGTCAAGATCAACAGCATCTCTCTGGGAAACCGATTGATAGCAGTCGTTCTGGCAGAGGTTTTCAAATGTTACGTCTAAGGTAGAGAGTCAATGCATGCCTCAGTCAAGATGTGGAGAAAGAAAAATATTAAGAATGACAAAACCTGTAAAGTTATATGCGATTCTTTTTTAATTTAAGTATACACAARGAMTCTATTTTTCATAGGAGATCTTTCTTTTGAATTCAATCACATTGCTTCATTTTTATGTTTGCAAACATCTTTCTTAAGTGATGTTTCTCTGTGGCTAGCATCATCATGGTTCATTTCTACATGGTTCAAGTAACATGATATATTAAATGGGGYTTGATTAATTTTCAGTTATCTGGACTGGTAAATTCAGAAAATTCACTTAAAAATAAGGTTTTCTTTTTCAGTTGACATATTTCATTATCCTTTAAAGGTGAAGTCAGCATATTTTACTACATTTGATGCTATCTACTTAAGATATTTGCCTTGTCACCTGAAATATCTACTCATTGAGTTAAAGAGGAACAAACATGATACACCAAAGGTGCAAGACATCCAAAACAGATTATCTTTTCTATGTTCTGAATTCTGAGAAATGTCTAAAGCTCACTCATACAATGATGACAAAATCTGTTTTGCAGGAAATTTACTTTATTGGAAATGCACTATGTACCAACACATAGTAGGCACTCTGAGAGGAGAAACTGTTACTTTAACTCACAGAATAAAAAAAAAGAACATTTGTGCAAAATCAAGGTGGAAATATGAAAAGCAGGACCCATRATTAGGAGAGTTTACMCTGACTATATTGTTTTTCTCACCTGTAATATTGGCCTCTGTTATGGAAAGCAAATGAACAAAAGTCTATTCCTATTGGTTAAAAAAAATTCAAACCCATGATTGAGGTGATAATATGTTAAGTATTTTTCACTCTGATTCTGAAAGTTTCTTTTTGGTAAATAGTTCACTTTAATTATTCCAGTAGTCTATCTCTGCTGCTCAGCCATTTAGGTCTCCTGCGTTACTTTATTTAAATGTCCAAGGTACTCCTTAAGTAGTAAGTATACTTGTATTAGAACAAAAAGGTTTGAAATGGTAAAAAAAATAAAATAAAATAATTAAAAATTAAAGAAAATCTGCAAGTTATAGTAAAATGTTTCATCATTATTTTTAATTTATAAAATTATTTTTAGGATTCTACATTAATTTGGTTTATCAATTACTTTCTATGTGTAATTGAAGAGCACAAAACATGCAGCAACTTTTAGCTTACTGGTTGTCAATTTGAAAAACTAACTCCTGCATTATTTTCAAGAGGTCAAAATGTAAATTAAGAAAATTTCCCCTCTAGTAAGATAACTTCCATGAAAAAGTCTATCTGTAATTGTAAGCTCTTAAATGCTTTGTGAAAGTTTCTATCTTGAATTTAAATGAAAATTTCTGCAAGTGAAAAAGTCAGGAAAAGTTTTATGAGGTTGTTAAAGTCCATGTTTTATTTGAATATGATAATTACAAATATGGGACAAATGTTWTATTTCTTATATAACTTAAAAAGTTGATGAAACTTGATGTTTGTCCCAGTGCAAGGTTTGAGATCCCTTTTACAGTTGAATAAATACCCTTGTTAACAAAATAAGTTTTTTGAGTACTCATTGCTACTCATTTCCATTGTTTATTAACCAAGCAATAATTTTTCTTTAACTTTTAAATTTAGAAAATATCATTTTTTTTGTTGGGCATCCAAAATTATAWGAAGAATACTCAACTATGGCAATTAATGAAATATAATTTAAGGAGGGTTGTATATATTTTGGTAGATTTGACAAATGTTCTGTCCTTTAAAAGCACTAGTYTTACAAATTTTATTTGATGTGAGATGGAGAGTGGTATAAATAATCTGTCTGACTAAAAGTACTTATAAAAAATAAAAAGCTTGACAGGTTCTTGCAGCATCATAATCTATGTGAAACATGCAAAACAACATGCATTCATAACACCTTTCCTGTCTGGCTTCATCTGTATTCATTTGTTGTCAAAACAGGTTTCCATATTTAACTTCTTTTTTTGATTATGCCTTTTCCTTTATTTCCTGGAATGATACGTTATTATCTCTGAAGTGTAGATTTATGCCAAGTTCTATGCACTTCAGCGTGAAGAGTATGGCCCACAACTCTGGGAATCTCTGTTAAAACTGTGGAAATCAAATGAAGAGTCTAAGAGCTTGACGGCATCTGTGGATAGGAAACTCATTAAAGGCCCAGCCCTCTGTTTTATTTCTAACTACATTTTCCCTGTGGGATTTCAGTGTCTTGCCGGATGAAACCAGCAGGACTCATTACTTACAAAACAATGTTTAGAGTCCTTTCGTGGTATTGGAATGCTTCTGCCAGTCAGGTAAAGAGCCTAGGCCTTTATCCTCTCAAGGACAATGCAACCAGCTCACATACTGCTTGGAAAAGTCATGCCTTTGAATGTAACTGCAGGTGTTGCTTCCAAAGGCTGTTGGTTGGTACCCTTCTATGCAATGTTCAATGGGATAATAGAAAATTCACTTTGGAATTCAAACAAAGTCTCGGGGAAATAGAAATAATAGGAACACAATTTTGAAACTTCCTTAGTTTTTCCCACGAACTATGGACCATGACTAATACCCTCAGGGCAAAAAACATCCCTTTGCCCCTAAGGGATGTATACAATTCAGTGTTTCAAATAAGCAAGTTTCATGACCTCACCAATTTTGTGGCTTCTATTCATTTACGAGAAAATAAATTTGAGGGAGAAAAGAAAGCCATGTTGTGAGATAGAACTTTAAAACACTCACTCTAATAAAAGATCAATGCATTTGAATATAAAGTACAACAAATAGGGGTTTTTCACCCTTCTGAAAGAAATCATTTGCTTAACTGGATTCCCTAAACCAAATTAGTATAGTTCCTACTGAATTGCTTGCCTCTCTCTCTTTGGTGATGTGGCTAGTGGCATTTTGGAAATATTCTTAGAACTTGTAAGATTCCTGCAAGAATAATAAGGACCTTGCCATTGTGGTATCAAAGAGATTCAATCACTTAAAGTACTACTATAGGCTTGTCAAGTGGAATTGCTTTTACAGATTTGCAGAATAACTCATCCATAATGGCTGAAATTTTCAGCCATTTTGTTAAAACATCCAAGGCAGAAGAGATTAACGTGCACTATAGAACAGCCTATGTATAATCATGCAGAAGTTTAGAACACGTCTCACAGTGAAGCACCATTTAAACATCCCAAGCTCTAGTCATCGCATTATGGAAAACAATGTGAGCTATCTAAAAAAAATGAAGTGTGACTTGTCCTTTGCTGGCTGATGAGACTTCAATTGCATTTAAGCTTGCTAAWATGTATTCCTGAACAATGTTGCTCTATTTATGCTTGTCTTTACAGATGAGGAGGTCATGTAGATTTACTAGAAAGAATTTAAAAACTAGGGAAATATGGCAACCTTAGAGAAAAAGTTAAACCATGAAGAAGTGTTAACTTAGTTGTTGAGAAATTAATATCAATTAGATTCCTATTAATAATATTATGATAAGCTGACAACAAACATCTGGGTTGCTAAAATGAGAAGTCACAAAGATTTTCTTTTTAAAACATAAATTTGACAATGGAGACACATATGATATTTCTCAATGGGTCAGTTTTAACTTGTAGAYTAAAGGCATGTATTTTCACAGTTTTATCTTAAGTCTAAAAATAAAATGAGGAAACAAGTTTGCCACTTAAAGTGTGTTCCTTGAGTCAAGTGCACATTGTAGCATCAATCATAAACTTACCTTCTAGGGGTATAGTGGGAGAAGGACAGCATAACTGCCAATGTCAAATTTGCCTTTAATTTTCTATGCAGAAAATGTTGTGAATAAAATATTTGAAATTTTATAGTCTAAGAAACAAATAAACTTTGTGGAGAATAAATATTTATCTCCCACCTACACTTCCAAGTTTGAACGTTGGGAATTGTATTTAGCTTGAACTATACATGATATTCAATGGAATAAAAACATGGATATAAAAACTCATTTAGCTTCAATTTAAATCCATCTGCTTGCAACTTCCAAAACAATGGAAAGGAAAATATGCTGGAGAAAAATGCCTGAAGAGCAGAATGTGAATGGTGACATCATGTTTTTGCTGAATGGAATTCGATGGAAAGCAGAATATGGCTAACTGAAAGTATTTGGACCAGAGCAAATCCAACAGTGGTAAGCAATCTAATAGAACTCATAGATTCAGTCCACTCAGAGCAACAGAGTTGAATATACAGAACTTGTTTATCCTCTTGGGTCCAAGAACTTCAAAGCCTTGTACAAGCAGGTTGTACCCCTCAACAGTATCTAGTGAGTTCTCTATTATCCTACTTTTTCCCAGAAGTAAAGAAATATTCTCTACCAGGAATTCTTTCTCTAACTCCAGCACTCTTCACATAATAATTCCRTATACAGAAGATTGGAAGATTTSTATTAAAATCACACAAACTATCTGAAAAATTAACTAATTAATCTATCTAATGACTTATTCATGGCTGAAAACAGGGTTTTTAATATGCTTCCAATTTGCCAGTTTCTCCTCCTCCTTATCTTCTCCTCTTCTCCTCTTCTACCTCTCCTCATCCCCATCCTCCGTCTTCCTTCTCCTCCTTCTCCTCTTCCTCTCTATCCCCTTCCAAATCACACTGAGTACTAAGTTCTTCACACAGCTCTGTCAGCACCACTCAGGGTTTCCATTAAGTCAATAATTAACACCACTTCTTCCATCCTCAGTTTGGGGTCTATTAAAAATGAATATTAGAGGCAAAAAAGACCCTAAAAATGACAGCTCTAATAATGGTAAATAATGGAAAATAGAACCATACATGATAGCCAATTAAAACTTGCACTAAAAGTAAATGTAAATCCAGCCACAGACAGTGACCATATTTGCAAACCTTACCAGAGTGGGACAGGAACCAACAAGAACAGGTCTGGGTACTACCACTGGGTAGACCTGAAGAAGGGTGCTGAGGTGTTTTTTTCCTGAACACTTCCAGAAATTCCTCTCATTACTAATGGCTTAAAAGCGAAGGCTTCATGGGAGCCATTAGTCCTCCACCCTCCTAGATAATGTGGCAGTTATTTTCTCTCGTATTACAAGAGTCAAGAATCAGTGCRTTTGACAACTGTTTCCTGAGTCTGCTAGTCAGGTAGCTGATGTCGACATCTTGCTTATCTCAGGCATGTGCTTTTCCTCCTTGCTCTATTCCAACTTTACTATTCCATTTTTCCCTGCACCTTTCTCTCTGTGCATTTGCATTTTTTAAAGCTGTCTAGGCTATTATATTATATACCCTTTGAGCCTCAATGTAAAGTTTTGTTTTATTAACCTACATATAATTTACCATCTTCCATCTCATAKTAGCTCTCTGAAAGTGAATGTCTGAGACAGAGTGTCACATTAATAAGATCCATGTTCTGCTTTTAAAGAAAATAAAGTTCAGGTTTGCTGGTCAACCTGCCCTAAGCCTTTCCTCCACTCACRGTTTTACATTGCATGTTCTTCTCAGCTATTCTCTGTGCCTTGTTGCTACAATAGGAAAACTGGATGCTAGAGAAGAGGACATTTAAGACTGAAATAGATCTCTACAATTATCTAGTTCACCAAACAATATCATTTGGTCAATCCAGTGGAGACCATTACAAACTGCCCCTAACTTAAGTAGGTGTGTGTTTTGCACACTTAGAGGACCTGTTTTGGTTTTCATTTTTTGGTAGGTTTTTTTTTTTCTATTAAAAGCTGTGTCTCCAGGTTAGAAACATCAGAATGATGTAGCAATGTTAGAAATATAAGAATGTGTGTACCATTCCCTTCTAGCCAAACCAGACCAGCATGTTCACAACCCCCTRCCACTGGGATATCTCTGCACACGTTAATTTTCATGAGTGTTCAGTTAATAATTGAGGCTTTGTGACAGAGTCTTGTTATTCGAACTATTTTTGGAGCTGAAGAGTAGAAAATTGATGGGAATTCATTTTTTTCTCTTATGATTGCTAGGAACATATTGGTTTAGGAGTTAGAACAGTATTGAGTTTGGTAGGATACTACATAAGAGGTTCCTAGATTTGACCAACTCTAGAACATTGATCACATTCTTGGAGTATTGACTCAGACATGGGCTTGAGATTAGCCCTCACTACTTGCCTATACTATGAGCTTGTCGTGTTCCTCCATCTATCTCTTTGTCATTTCTAAGATCACAAAAATAATAYTGACACTTCAGATTTATTATGAGGATACCATTAAGAACTGTAGGGAAAATGGATGACATCAAGTAGGCAAGTAGGCACATAATACATCATCTATAAGGAAAAGGTATCTTTCTTTATCTAAATCTAATATTTAACATTGTGATACTGCAGTAGCCAATGTGAAAGATATAGAAGTTTATTCATCCTTAAATATGATTATTTATGGTTGTAGAATGATTTCTGCAATTTGTTCCAGTATGRTAGTATTACAAACRGCCTTTGTGCATTGAACACATATGATTTTCCCAATAGCATTATGTGGTAGCAATACTTTGCCATCTACTCATGCATAATATGGAGGAATAATAAAGTTATATATGCTGTCTTTCACCAACCAGATTCTAAGGTTTAAGATCCGATTGAACCTCAGTGTTGTCTCTCTGGAGTCCACATTTTTAATATCTATGCAAGAAACAGAGTTAAAGACATTTATTCAATTTTTTGTTGCTTCCTGTAATGACCAAGTGTATATATTATAGGTGAAGGGTATAGTTCCAACTCTATGAAGAACTCTAAAATTAATCTCTAATGTAGGAAAAGCTATTATTCAAACTCTTGCTATCACCTTTTAAAACTGAGTTACAACCTTCAGTTCAGCAGTAACAATTGCTTTATTGTCTGAAGTCAAGTCACCTAATGCTCTAAGTGGCCTTAGAAAATATACAAGCTAACTTCCAATGGTCACTTTCAAGAACTCTGGAAAGAGGRAAAGAACAAGACATTCCTTATTTTCCTCTGTGATAAGCAGAAGGCTGCAGCCAGTGACTGTTCAGAATTATGTGGATAACAAAAATGGATGTGAATTCACATTGTATTTTTGACTCCTTTATCGGGACTTTTAATATTTCTAAATTTTATTATAACAGAAATGAAGTTTAAGAATTACAATATAATTGGTTATACCTTAGAAGTTGAAACACTGTGGTCATGGTGATAGCATYTTAAAGAAAATATAAAGGTCAGGAAGAGTGTTTTTAATCTCTCATTCATTCCATCATTCATGTAATATATGATGTAAACTCACTTAGCTTTTTACCAGATTCTGAGAGCAAAGTCACACCTGAGATTGGCAGGATGCCTTTTCCACAGGGTGGAAGTTCTAGTTAGCACAGAGAGAAATTGTATTACAGAGGTGAAGGGTTTGTTGTCTCATTTTTTGAGTCCTGATCACTTTTAGCAAATGGTAAAGACAATTACACAGATACTTAGTTTAAGGACATTCCACACATAGTATAAAAATCATGAGTATAATATTGATAATAGCTACTACTAGGTGAAAATTATTTTGAAAGGTGAATGATTTTCATGGACAAATTCTGCCTTAGAAAATATTGTGTGAAAATGATAATTTAAATTACTAATTTTGTTAGAAACAGTATGATAAGTAAAACAATGCTAAATAGAAACAAGCATTACAATCAAATAATATGCATAGAATATAGAGCATAAACCCCTATTTCAATATGTATTTACCTGACTACACTTAAAATAAGTATTATTTTTAGCATTTTTGATATGAAAACATATTTAGCCAGACAGTTAATTGAGAAAATTGGTATTTTGAAAGCTTTACATGAGAAGTTGAAAATTTCCAAAGTATTGTTATTATATGGGAAGGTAGTTTTATTGCAAATCATTAGGAGAAGATGCTCAGAACCTCACTTCTCTTTCAAGACCCTTAGATTTTCTATTTTAAACATTTCTATTCCATCATTCCTGACATTTGAATTCATCATTCACGTCTGTGACATGTTTTCATATTATCATTTAATACCGATGTCAGTACCAAACATTAATAAGGGTGCAAACATCTGTTGTTTACTCCGAAATGATTAGCTTCCATATATAATAATGAAAATTTACCCCATTGCAGTGATGTTTTTATTTTTAAAAACCTGCAAACATTTTCGACTCTGTTGATGCCTTTCAAAAGGCAATGAAAAATCGATAAAGGCAGTTTGACTTAATCCTTTAACCTGAGTAAATTCTAACATTATGGACAGGGAAATGTATTTTAGATGGTGCTCAGATTGCCCAGAGCCTATTAAATATATCAGTACATGGACAGTCAGGTTTAGCTTCATGAGACTCAGAAACATCTGCAGCCCAGGAAAGGA
>BDUI01009310.1:27622-40136 GCA_002335545.1 Apodemus speciosus | reverse complement strand
TTTCTGATAATTTTCTGCCAGGAAAAGAAACTAAATATGAAAGGGATTTAGATTTTTTTCCACTCTCTGTTTGCTTTACAATTTCTTAGCTTAGAAGTGGAAAACTAATGTGGGGGAAAGACCACCAGAATAAGAATACAGAAACATTATTCAAGTGTTTTATTCATTTGCATAGATTCTCCTCATTTTCTGGAATGCCATCTTGCCTAAGAACAGATATTGCACTTGTCTATTGCAGTGTCTTGGGCATAATAGTTATTCAGGATTTATTAAACAGATTTCTATCTATTTGCATCAAATAGTAGAGAATTTATACTAGTGCTTATTTCATCCTGTTTTGCCCCTGGAATTAAGAAGACTATATCCTGTATTATTTGTATATTGAGAAGTTTTTATTTCTGTATTTATTTTAAAGGTTAGTTTTTATAGATTCTACTTTTACTTATTTGGTTACATKGTTATAAGGAAATTTGCTCCAGTTACAAGGAAACTTGCTCTAAATATGTTTCAATCAACTTAGTTTGTTCTGTCCTTAACAATCAATCTAGTGCTATGCTGATGCTTTGTTGCTGTGAAATCACTGAGCCTGTAAGATATCTATAGGAAGAAGACATTATTATCACAGCACACTTTGTGGGAAGAACRTATATTGTTTTCTCAGAAGTTATTTCTTTCATTTTTTATCAGATCAAACTTCCAGATGGAAGGCCTACCACAGAGACACACTTTCTTGCTATCTGATGGCACACTGAAATACTGACTCTACAACATGGAGCAAGATGGCATGACCACATAGCTGTCAACAGTAACACTGATRTGCACCTTATGTCAGGATCCCCAATTTCYAGGTTAATGCTGATGCATTTAGGAAGCCTATGGTCTAAATCTGTCATCCCTGTTTATTTAGAAGTTAGTGTAGTTTTAAACTATGCCAACTCTAGTGTGAGCATGATGAGAACCAATAAACAAAATCACAAATCACTCTTGAAACCAATTGATATCTTGAACTGAAGCTAGAGTAAAAGTCAAGAGAAGTGGAATTTCTCATTTTCCTCAGCTGCTGTGACAACAACATTTCTAGTAATTGAGTTCAGCTATTAAGTGTTAAGCCAGAAACATGAAGAGGGACATAGTTTAGGGGCAGAATCTCAGGTTCTTGGCCCCTTCCTGTCTTTAGGTTGTGTGACACTGGGGGGACTTCACAACTTTCATGTTTCCTTAAGGAGAGTATAACACAGAGAGATAATATATGAGATAATTGTGACCTTTTATCGCCAATATTTTATAATCTATAAGCTTAATATGTTAATCCATGGGGCTGAGATATTAGTGCACATTTATGTGAAACAAATCATTTCTATTACAAAAGCCCTGCTTGAAGTAGTAGCAATATCTCAATAGTTTTGTTTATAGTTATATGGCAGATTATATCAGTGAAAGCCCCTGCCATAAGATGTTCACATGTATTATCTATATATTTCAACACATTTGAAAGGTTCATATATTACTAATATTTGTCTCTGAATTTTAGGGAAAACAAGGAAAAACACTTCTACAAAAAATAGGTTTTAGGAAAACCATTACTATGAAACAAAAAATATTTATTATCTGAAAAATACCACCAGTAATATAACCATTATTCATGCCTCTTGATAGAGTCCTGGCATGCATGTGGCTTGTCTTTCTATAGTAACATGTTGACAACAAAGCAATAATGATGTTTAATTCAAACAATCTTTTTATGGCAGGCAGGATGTGAAAAATATTTTTGATACATTCATCATGTTTTTATGTTCCAGGAYCATCTTGCAAAAGCAGACTAAAATCTTTCTGAAMTGTGTGGTCCTTAGATCTGAGCTGCTAGAATATTATGACTCCCTTTGTCTTCTATTTTGTGATTTTGCCAGTAGTTGAAACATGGAGAACAATAGAGTGTACATGAATAGAATTGAGCCTCAGCGAAGGTGTAAAGATAGTGAAAGCTGACAAGAGAAGAGCACTAATGAGCAAAAATAATCGCTTTAAATCCTCTCGTTAGATATTTGTATACCTATATCTCTGTGTCACTGAAGGTTTTAGAAAGAACAAACACTTTATTCAAATGAAACTGATTCTTTCACTAATGCCTAAGTGTAAATTATTTCAACTCACATGGAGTTTATTTAGTAGATATCAGATATAAGTGCTGGTCTTCTGATCTTTATGGAGCCCACTCTCATATTAAAACATACTAAGATCTCAGTTACACATTGTACAGTTTATTGATTTATTTGTTCAATTTTTTGCATATGCTCTGACTCTTGATCTAAACCTCTTCATTAGCAACCTTCACCTAAAAGCCAATGGGTGTATTGAAATGACCTGTCACTACATATAAGAAGGTTGCTTCGGAAACCCAAGTGCAGTTGTATATGGGAAATTTCAAGTTGTCTCAGAAAGTCTCTCCCATTTCTCCACCTTTCCTATTGCACAGAGCTCCCTTCTCTTTGTTAACCGCTCCTTTCCCTTAAGCCCTTGATGCTGCCATTCTATGTGTGCGTTCAGTTAGCCATTGCATGTGTGTGTATGTGTGTGTGTGTTCAGCATACCAGCCACGATAAAAGGAACTGAAAAGAAAATTGTGTCTGTACCAAAAAGAAGAAAGAAGTGTTGCCTGTTACCTTTCTCTAAACCAGTGCAGATTAATAATGGTTTACATGTCATTTTCATTTTATTTGGTATTGTAAGTAATTGAGAGATGAAGTATATCGGAGGGCATGCATAAGTTATTTGCAAATAACACACCATTTATGGCTTTTTGAGGTCTGTGGGGGATCAGGACCAAATCACCAAGTGCACAAAGTGGCTTTGCTACTTGCTGAGAATTAGCAATCCAGTTTTCTTATCAGTCTACTGACTGGGCTATACATTTAGCTGATGCTGAATGGTGAACAGGTTTAGTGCCAATGTCACTTATATTTTAATATACATTTCAATGTTAAGGACCTTTAATTGTTAGCCTTACCTGACTCCTAATCCTTGCCCCCAATTACTCTCAGTCTTAAACTGCTTCTTACAGTGAAAAAAGTTATTATAATTGATTGTGTAAAATAAATTTTCTTCATTGAAAAATAGAATCTTTACAGAAAACCATTTTTTGTTGTTGTTTCCAGAAATGACCTATTTACTTCCTCTTGTCTATGTGGTCCCACTAACTTTATCTTTACTTACATATGACTATCTCAGGATTCATGAAATCCTATAACTGACACATCTAAGATAAAATCATTTTATTGGTTCCTTGTCCTAATGTATTGGGAGACTCTCTTCCAAAAAGAACAAGTGCTTCTCTATATCTGTTAAGAAGGGTACTCTGTCACTCTCACAGGTGAGGGTCACCTGGCCACATTCCCATTTCCCACCCTTGCTTCTCTGTATTCCAGATGCACTTTGCCTCCAAGTTTCTCTTTCTTCTACATGGTAATGGTCAGCATATCTTCATCTTTGGTGTTTCACATGTCTCTGATACCAATGGTCTTAATTATTGGTTATTGGTGGTAGTCTTAGTGTATCAATGAACTACCCTTGCTTTCACTATCCACAATTTTGCTAGGATAGATCCTTGACAGTTGGTTAATTTTCCAGATAACACAGCAGGAAGTCCTCCTTTACAACATGCCCTGGCTCTGAGCTCTGTCCATTGAGGAGGTGCTGAAGTTGCCTGGCAATTCTGCTTTGAATTGCAAGAACACTTTTGCTTTCTTCTTTTGAACCCAGTTGATGCCTGTAATCTGGCTTCCAGTTCATGTATTTTTAGTCAATAATACATTTAGTATATGTTTGAAATCTCTGCAAAGACTGGCTTCAAGTTCTCACCCCACAGTACTCTCAAGTGGCATGCTCATCAGAGGATGTGGCTGCTGACCTCTGCTTAAGTTATATAAGCAGATAAGAAGGCTCTGTCTTATGTGTCAACTTTAGCCCAAGTAAATTATGTGACACCCTGTCTCTTCTTTTGCTCAGACTGATTTATTTATTCAGAGAACAGAGGAGAGGAAGATCTTTCCTTTCCCCAGTAGTCTAAATATTATATAAGTGAAGACGCCTCCTTTGTTACAATCTTGCAGAAAGTGAATGGTAGGGAGAGCATGGAGGGTTTGCCTGACACTGTATTTCCATTTTACATTCACGGTCAGTAGACAGGAATGTTGTGAGAAGAATCCATCCTCTATTGGCCAGAAGAGAAAAGAAATGAAGGGGGTTTGACATGTTAAATGCTAGGTTAAAAAGAAAGAAGTAAGAAAATGATAAAATTCTGCAGCATTAGAGGTGATAAATTGCACATAGAAGTTAAGACACATTCTTTGAACATGAGATTGTGAATAGAGACAGAAACCACATTTTCTCAGATATCCTGAAAGCTTCATCATCACAATAAATGAAGATAATTGGGGTCCATATGGACCAGGACTAAATAAAGTATGAAATTAATATCAATATTCCATTATTTTAATGGAAATTACTGAAAATTTTTGAAGTTAAAAAATAATATTTCATTAACTTGTTAAAGGCCTTTTTCAGAAAAAGCATCTTCTATACCTCAAGTTTTCTTTGTACTTGCAGAAAAACTAGAGTTTACCCAATTTCCATATTTGGCCTCTGAGCTATAGTAGAGACCCCAAAAGGGGGGAAATATAGGAAACAGGTATTTTCTTGTGCCAAGATCTGGTTTCTGAGAAGAAAGGGTGATAYTTGGTTTCAAATGCTAAGGATACAACTTAGATGCTGGAGTGAAATTAGAGATTCCAAGGCAGAAGACATGTATGTAGTCTCCCATATTCATTACAAAACTTTCATTAGTATTCTATAAAATATATGAGAGTTGATATCTCACACTCTATCTAATTATATGATGCAAAATGGATAATTCTAAGTAGTTCTTGAGCAATTTAGATGTTTATATTTTATAATAAAATGTTGATAAGTACAGTTAAAACATCATAGTTATTGCTCTCAACATAGATTTGTAAGTTCTAAATTTTAATTTACTTGACCAGAAGTTATCAAGTTACTGACTATGTTTCTTCAAAATTATTATTTCCACCTGGGCTAAAGAAAACTAGTGAGATTTTGTTGAGGGGAAATATTAAAAAAGTCAAACTGGCACATTCCCACACCGTGCCTCTGCCCCAGTGGACTGGGTGGGCATGCACTGGTGGACAATGGTCAACCTCTTTTTATCTTGAGGAGATTCTAACTCTGAACTCCACAATCTCTCCGCCCAGCCACCACACCAGCCTTGTGCTTCAAATCCCCCACAACCTTTGTGGAGCACCTCAGGCAAACCCACGTGTGGCCACCACACCTTTCTCTCTTGAGCCCAGAAGAGTGGCTGCGTGAAGGAAAACACAACACAAACTTAGTTCAGAAACAATGGTAACTCAATCTCTGGGTGTAACAACTAAAACCTAGTCTTGTAAGCCTTATAAAAATTTGGTCCCTCCGGTCGTGGATCTGCCATGATACTGGGAAGCTGTTGCAGTTACATCTTACCCCTCTGCTTTCCCAGTTCCAAAAGGACCTAACTATCTCCTGCTTCCTTTCTCCTTCCATCCAACCCAGAAGTCCTGCCTACTTGCCCAGTGATTGGCTCTTCTATTCATTAGGGGATTGGTTCACAAGAACAGCACCAGGCCCATCCACAACAAGTTTATTGTATATAATTCCATGTACATACAACAACGTCACTAATACTTAAGTCAAAATCAATACCATTTCAACAAATCTCATTCTTTCATGGATGCTTTTATTCATTAAAATCTTTTCTTGCAAGTTGTTCTGCTGACTTAGGAGACAGTGTYGCATATCAATGTCTTACACTGTACTTCTATAATGCAATTGGTGCTTCAAGCTGAGAAACCATAGGGGGATAGTGGACAATATTGTGCCATAAAATTGGTAATAGTTGCACTCTCTTGGCAGACTACATGTTGGTGTGTCTATAACTGATATCTGATAGTATAGTGATGTGAATAAAATAGAAAACTCTCCCAGCACTTCTGAATAGATAAACAATAGTTTTGTCCTCCCTGTACTAGCCATTGAATTGTGATTGGTTTATGCCAGACCTTACCGCTCCCCCACCACCACCATTTCCTAGTTCAATGATCCTTCACATCTTTACCTATCTGAAATCCACTGCTCCCATAATATTGTGCTTGGTGTCACCTCTTCCACAAGCTTTCCAGTACATACAATAACTTATTTTTTTAAACTTCCCAATAGTATTCCAAAATTCTTAACCAGTTCTTGAATGGAATTGTCTCTAAAATAGATAAGGAAATGTGTAAATCTTACATGCCTATTTTATGAATGGCTCATAGTCAAAGATGATACACCCTTTATTTATGGCAAGCTTATTTTGAGAGTTAAACTTAATGCATTAACTTTCTGCATGCATTGTGTAGCACACTCTTTTACTTCAACCCCTAAAAACCACATTATTAGGTGTTCTGAGGTTGAAACCTTCTTGGAATGTTGGGAGAAACATCACTTTTCACGATGTATATTTTTCCTTTACATACTGCTTTTAAAAATTTGCCAATACTTGCTTATAAACACTTATGATGATGAAACTTGTCTTTGTGCATAGCGCTCATTTAATTTTAGTAGCAGGGTCACAGAGTTGTATTGTACATAATGATTTTGAATGTTTCCTCCTATCTTTAATGTCCTTTTGTAATTCATAGAGACATATTAATAGCCTGTTCCATGAAGATTTGACCTTTTATTTATTTTTTTACTTTCTTAATGAGTGCCTTAAGTTTTGCCCTTTTGTCTATTTTCTTGTTATCTATTGCTCCCATAATCAAATCCATACCCACAGGATAATGAGCCTATCTTTATTTTAAGCACAGACATAATAATCTCTAATTTATCTCTTGTTTTTTAATTTTTCAAAGATTTATCATTATTCCATGCAGAACAGTGTGTTCTGGGAGGTGTGAGATTTACATTTATTTTTGTGACCACTTTCTTTTCTGTCTTGCTGGTGGATTTTTTCAAGTGCCTGTCTGGTTATCTTTTCATGTGTAAATGAGGTTCTAGGTTGAACACTTCGGGTATCTGAAACAGAGTTTCAAGATATCTGTAGACAGCAGAGCAGATGCTAATGGAAAATGAAAGCCTTTCATGTCATTTCACACTTCTTACTCTCCAGTTATGAGAACAACCAGGCCCAGGGCAGCTTGAGTGAAATGAGAGAGGGTAAAAATGATCTATCTTTTCCTCCCACTCCAAAAATATTTTGTTCTTAAGACTGACAGAAGGTTGTGGCGAACTAGCTCCCTTATCTTTGTTTGAGGTTGAAAACCTATACAATTTCAGTGGTGTAAGTTAAATTTTCTTTGCTTTCCTTAATGATTCAGAGATAGCAGTCATTCTAACACACACACGAAGTTCCCATTCAAGTTTATACACACAAATCTAGGCTTTTGCTCATTCAGAGGAAGTTAAGCAGTGTTCATAGTCTTGTTTTCTTTGAAATAGACTAATTAACTACTTTCCAAATTTGTTGGTGTAAAGTTTGGCTCATGGGGCATGTACAAAGAGGGACTTATTAAATGCAGAACAATTTTATATAGAAATTAAGGAAAACAATGATTCTTATTGAATTACTAAGCTGGTTTGAACAAATACAAATTAGACAATAGTGAAGAAGTCACACCATAGGGAACATTCTTGTCAGAGAGGGAAGCACCACTTTATGACATGTGGCACCCAGGCACTTTTCTTTTGTCTTTTCATTGTCAATACAGGAAGGGACTTAGGAGGAGGCTATGCAGTTCCCCTGACATCACTACAACTTATCTTCTGATGACTGTGAATGTGGCTCAACAGAACAACAGTAAGGCCTTTTCCTGCATTTCTCTCTTGCCAGTTCTCTGTGAGGTTCTGCACAGCCCACACTGTGTCTCCAGTGATTCATAGTGATTGTAGTCAAGTTGTTAGATCTCTCCTTGAGTACAAGARGATTATGGGCAATCTGGCATGCAAATACTAGCCTTAAACTATTGGATCTCTTTTTGGCTTTTTACCAATCTGTTCCACTGAGATGAGATCTCTTCTGGTAAGCTCTCAAGTCTTCAAATAAGCCCCTGACATYTAGATCTTGATTACTATCAGACATGATATTTCCTTTTTTATAGTTAGTTGTATGTTCCTCTTATCTTATTGTAAAAAACATAATGTAACAGCAGCAACTTAAAAGAAGAATGATTTGTCTTGACTCGGTCTACCATGATAGAAAATCTTTGAAGTGGAAGTAAGAGACAGGAGGTCACATTGGGTACCCTTGGGCCAAAGAGAGAAGAATACTGCAGCTCATAAAATATTTTCATCCCTTTACTCTTTATTTCAGGCTGGGGAACTAGCTCATGTTTYGTAACGTTTACTCTTAAACTTCAGGTACCCAATAGTCTCTTTCCTAGGTAGTTCTAAAATGAAAAAAAAGGGGGGGGGAGTTAACCATCACAGAGTACAGTTTGCCTTGCCAAACTTAAAATCAAACAGAAGAAATAATAATAATAAAAAAGAGTGGATAAGCACGTTTTTGCGTTTACAAACTAGGGAAGATGGATAGAAATGTGTTTTTGTTATCTTTAATAATGTGTAAAATAGCATACACATCTATTTTATGTATAAAGTATCTCAAGGAGAAAATGTCTCAAGGAGAAAATATTTTATTCTAGAACCACTCTTTACTAAAAATGAAGTTAATTTTCAAAGTCACATGAGACTAATACTCAATGAATAAGTTCATGTAAGTAAAGGTTTGTTTGTACACTACATGTTGAGAATTCTGCAACTTTCCTCATTTTATTTTCTAACTCCATATTAAACCTGAAAATTATTCTCCTTTAAATACATTTCTGATATGAACATTACTAATTTGAAAGGAAAATAAGTCAGGCTCTTCAGTCTAACATGCTAACCTATATTAAAGTGATCAAAGATGGAGCGGGGAAGCAAGAATGAACATATAGGACAATGAAAGACAAGTGAGTGGAACAGGAAACAGGAACTGAATGGCATTGCTATCAGAGTTTCTTTTATTTAGTCTAATATTAAGAACGCTGCCTATGTTCTTGATGAATTTCCCACCATAAATTAATCATTTCTGCAGAAGTTATCATATACCCACACAAAAGTAGACTTAATTAATCCTCAAGATATTTCTTACTCCAATCAAGCTGACAATTGAAATTCAGTAGGACATGTCACTGTTTATCAAATGAAAATGTCCACCTGCCTTCCATCCATTGTCCCTGATATCTTTCCTAAACACAAATTCAAGAAGTCATTGACTTTAGAATACATTCAGTGGCCTCCCACAACAGAGACTTTTCGAAATGTCCTCTGTGCCTCTGCACAGGTGTCAGGAACACACAGCTAATCCACCATGAGCGTAACTCTGAATTTGTCAGTCAACCTAAATCTTCCTTCCCTTAAGAGGTTTCCCTGCTATTTAATCACAACAATGGAGATATTAATACAAATCCTTGAAGAAAAGGAATACATAAGTAATAGTTTACAAATGTTAGCATTTATTAGTATCAAATAATCAAACTGTTAAGTCTTCCTCTCACCATCTCTGACCATACAAAGCAAATCTCTTTAAAACTGTAATGTTGTCATCTAGTGAAAATTTACTTTCTATTGATAAATTGTATCTTGTTTGTTCTATTTTAATCCCCCTATTTTCACCTTGGTGAAGATGATTATTTTTGTTATTACTGAAGCAGAGTTTCAACAACAGAAGCAGGAGTTTAAACCATAAACAAAGATTTCAATAAAGGCAAAGAATAGAAAGGTTACAAAGCCTCCATTTTGAGCAGTGCATTTACCCATATTGCTGTGATCTTAATTATAAAGTAAACTCCCAGGATTCAGTTGTGATCAAACTCAACATTAAAAATAGCACCAACAACTTTTTGCTGATTGTCTTTGGCCCAGACTTTTTTCAAGAATGGTTAAGTCTGGTAGCATAATTATAGTTCTGACTAAGTAACTCAATTGATAACATAATGCACTAGATGAAGACAGGAAGGGGAGGTTTTAAAATACATTTTTGGAGTATTTCTAATGACGCTCTATTTTTCATCTCACAAGACACCTAGTCCTTCCTAGAAACTTGATTGTCGCTGTAGTACCTGCAGAGTGATACCACTAACAGACCTGGCTGCGTGTTTCCGAGCAAGAACAGCTGTGCAACAGACTGTCTGCACAGTCCCCATTTYGAGATGCAGCTCAGATCCCTGACACTGAGGCAGCACCGCACCAGCTGGCTCTGCTCTGCGCACTGCTATTCCTGGATGATTTACCTGTTCTCGGTCCTGTCACCTTGCCGTTGCTGCCATCTAATTAAAATCCTCGTTCCTGGATTCGCTGTGCTACAAATTTGCAATGCTCTCTGTGTTCTTCCTGAGCCTAAACTGGCCATTTTTACTTTTATGATACATGATTTATTTTTAAATTTATACAAGATGCTTGATTATTTATTTGTGGTATATTTTAGCTCTCTTGTGGAGTCTCGATCGGAGTAATCCTCTTCTAATGTATTCATATAGTGTAAAGATCTAAATTTCCTAATCAAAATCATGTCAGCAAAAGTAGAGCTGCTCTTGGGATAACATTTTAGTCTAGAAAATGATTTTCCTTTAAAAAGGATTCAATGGACATGATGGCATAAAAAGAAGTGGCAAAATTACACACAATCAGTTCACATAATCAAAACAGCAATGTTTTGTATTCAGTAAGGATTTCTTTTCTACTGTAATAAATGGAACAAAATAGTCTTTTTGGAAATCTGCAACTGTGTCACGGCTACAAATGCAGTATGACTGGCTTTCTATAGAATTAAGGAAGTAGATTTTCAAAACTTCAGAACAAAGTGTCCCTTTGAGAGATGATCCCAAAATATGTGGTTAGATAATATCTTATCACTGACAAAAATGCTTGGCTTAAAAGTTATGTGAGGCTCTATTAAACTAACGCGTGTTTATTTTAAAAATAACACAGTTTATGGAAGTAGATGAGTTTCATTTTAATCACAAGTACATCAAATAGAGATAATGTATGACCTTAAGGAGTATTTCTGGATTACCAAGGAAAGCTGTTCCTGTTTTTTAAGTTGCATAGATGTTCTTTGGGCATATGTATGTCAGAATGGTATTTTTCATCTATTTTATAAGGTGAGCTGAATTTCTCAAAAATATTCTACTTCTGTGAAAAGAGGAATAATGTATAGCCTATATTTATGACTYCATAATCTCTCTATTTTATAAAAATAATTAACTTCATGTAAACTGAGTGAACATCAGTCATTGCTATTCAGGCCCCAAGATTAAGGTAACTTCCTCTTTAAGTAAAATGATAGTCATTTCTATATCTAAGAGGCAATAATTAAATCAGTTACCATGAACTAGAGTGCATAGATACAATGAGTAGCCTGCTTTTTTAATTAAAAACCTCTTGATTTATAATCATAAATTAACATATGAAATTATCCTGGTTATGTAATTGCTTCCTACTCAGTAATCATATGAGACTTTGGTCTTTTCTACAGTTTTGTTGGGAGGAACTTGATTTATGCTGTACATCCCTTCAATCTTCATGGTGAACTATAGACTATTCTGTCTTTTTAAAAAAGTGATTTTAGCACCGCAGTAACTAAGTTACATTAGGAGAGTCAAAGAGCCACAGCAGAGCTGGCATTGACAAAGCATTGATGGCATCTCTTGTTTGTTAGGTTGCCTCAGTCATATAAGCTGTCTTATCCTCAACCCAGGACTAGGCATGCCACACCTACCTACAGAATATTTTCTCCATGAGCCCCAAAGCCACCAATATACTTCAGAACTCCACTGGGAAGTAAGATATTTTCTAAGGGACATTTGCTGAGTTTCCCATTTCACAGAAGCTCTTTCCTCCATTTTCAACTTACAGATGAATCCAGAAAATAAAGACTATCCCCTTTGTTGAAACAAACTTCTAAGATTCATAGTAGATTGCATATTACAAACTGATTAAATGACTCAGGGATTAAGGGCATCTGCTGTTCATGTAGTGAACCAGAGTTTAGTTCCCAGCACCCAAACTCACAACCCTCTAGAACTACAGTTTCAGGATATCTGGTTCTCCCTTCTGTCTTCTACCAGAATCATACAAGCACATAGTATGTTACATACATACAAAACACTCATACCATTTATTATATGCATGTCTGGTGCCTGCGGAGATAATTAACACTGCTGGATTCCCTGAACCAGATTTAAACAATTCTAAGCACCATGTTCCTGGGAATGAAAACCAGGTACTCCGCAATTTCAGCAACTGTTCTTATCATTGAGCTATCATTCCGATCCTCTAAAAATCTTAAAAGGACAAGTATATTTAATAAACTTTTATGATTAATTATAAAAATGTCTAAATTAGCAGTTAAGTAAATATAAAGACATAATTATTTTAGTTAAGT
>BDUI01009310.1:12915-27222 GCA_002335545.1 Apodemus speciosus | reverse complement strand
TGGTTTGCTGATGATGCAGTCATACAAGAAAAATGATTGCTGATTGAGGGATACAAAAGCTTCAGCATTTTACACGGGCAACTTGGAGCTGATGCAGCCAATCTAGATTGCTTCAAATGAAGAGAAATAAGCCAAGTACCTTTAAACATATATTGTGCAGCCACTGAATGTATGTTGCTGGCAGGGGAGAGAGATTTCAATTATGGAGACATCTTATTTTTACTTAAGGTCAAGATGCAGAGGGAGAATCAGGTATGACAAGGTCATGCTGGACACTTGCAACAGCTAGGGGGCAGAAATATTTCATGCCTGAGGCAGACAATTGAGAAATTTTGAAGCAAAATAAGGTGCTCATTTCAAAGGCCCAAGGAGATGCTTTCTCTGTACAAAATCCCTTCTTTGTAATGTTTCCTTAAAATAGTGCTTAATTTGTCTTCATTTTTAAATCATATGCTACCTCTGTCGATCATATTCTTCTCTCTACCATAGAGTGTAATCTCCATAAGAGCAAAACCATTCTCCTGTATTCAAATGCCACTCCTAGCATTTAGAAAGTACTTCCTACACAGTATATAATAGATATTTGTACTGGTGCTGACAAGGAACCTTTCATACCAGAGTACAATAAGCACTTTGACAAAGTTTTTCTAAAGAAGTAATAGAGGCTAAGAAAAGCATTACACAGACTCTACAGATATCTACMTCTGTTTTTGATTAAGAAAAGAATGTTWTTTCCAGGAAGAGAGTGAATATTACAGTTTTAATCTGAAGTGTCCCTGCAAGCTTGTGTTTAGATGGGTTTTTCAAACTGCTTTTCCTATTTTGTGGGTGTGAAAATATTACATGGTGAGGTATAGTTGAGAAAAGTAGGTTAATGGGCAAGCCACATACAAACTATCTTCACTACATTCTAATGCTAGCATTACCTATCTCCCGCCATGCTTTAATGTGCTCTGGAACTGTGACTGGAYGTTACAAATAAAACTGACGTGGGTTTGAACAAAAGAGATGCATCACTGGAAATCGCAAGAATGTGAATGTCCAGGATCAAAATGTTAGATAATTAATTCTGGAGATGCCAGGCATCATAGACATCTTTCACCCTATTTTTTTCTTATTTATCAATATTTTAAAGGARAGTAAATCATGAGCTATTTTGGCATGTTAACTCTTTTTGTAATGTAACTCCTACCATTCTCGAGTATTGCAAGCTATCAAACAGAAAACGACTTTGAAGTTGAAAAAAGACACACCATAGTGTAATGTAGCATATAGTTTTCAGTATAGGCATATATATGTGTGTATATATATGTGTATACATATATATGCCTATGCTGAAAACTATATATTATATATATAATTATATATATATATATATATATAATTATCTTAGACACCTGCATTTACTTTTAATTTCAGATTATCCATGTTAATCTTCAAATAGTTGAGGATATTTGAGCAAATCTGTATATAATATGATTAAACATAATTTTAAATTAAATGAAGATTAGCAAGTTTTTTTAAATGAGAAGTTTTTTTAAGATCAAAAAAGTTAAGGCTAGCATAGACAAAGGGACAAGTTCTTTCTGTAACAGGCAATATCTAACACACACACACACACACACACACACACACACACACACACACACCAATTGGCCACACAAATGATGACACAATTCTGTAAGAAAACTGTATGCAGGACAGAGAAAAAGGTTCCATTGTAATGAGTACTGGTGATAAATAGCCCATAACACAGGGCATGGAGTTTGTAGCATGACCATTCTGTTTGTAGCACTTGACGTGTAAGAGACTGATGTTGCACGGTTCTGACTCCTGGTATAGATGACGCACTTGCCCTGCTTGTTTAATCGGAGATTACAGAACTAGACCWCTAGGAAGTCCTGTCTTGTGAATATGGACCATTCTGGATGGAGGTGCTTTGCAACTTTACTTTCGTCACTAATCTGATGCAAATACACACAAAAAATTTTGAACATGGTATATTAATGAAGAAATTGTGATATTTATTAAAGTAAATAAAATTATCTAAGTAATTTCATTTATAACCTATTATTAGCAAAAGACTAAATATCCTTGATTCCAACCTAGTACATCCCCATAAGTCACTTCTCTCCCTTAAATATTTTTCCCTCCCTTCTTTCCCTGTCTTTTCCCTTTCCTTCCTTCCTTACAATATACACAATATTCTACTGTACAGTGAGAGAAACATGTTCCCATTTACGATACAAAGAACTTTTACATTTTTTGTAGCATATACTGATATGGTTTTGTGATTATAGTTCTTGCTTTGGATTTAACAAATTATGTGAAAATCATAATCAATCCTCATTTCAAATGAACAGCTTACAAACTGACATAAACTCTTTTTAAAGATGCCCTCGAAATATTGGAGGCACACATCAGTGAATGCTGAGTGAGAAACCTGTAGGCACGCAAACAACATGCTTAAAATGAGTAAATAAAGGTTTTCTGAGGCTGAGTATAATTTTAGCCGAACTGCAAATATTAATGGTTTAGTTGGAAGCATGCCTGACTCTTGGTCCATTTTCCCTTTTTATTATTAAGGTACCCAAAGATAAAAATCACACCATCTGATACCTAGAATTACCACTGAGTAAACTTTTGTACTACTGAAAATGTACATCAGGTGCTTGGGTAGAACTGCGGGGGAAGAAATGCCCTTGTCATCTGGCAGGGTTTAGAAGTATGCGTGCTGCTTAGTTTAGATATTGGTTTTTTTTTTCCAGAAAGAGAATAACTTTAGTACAGGGGGAAACCCTGCATTAATTTGCTTCCCCATCAGTTTTATAAGTTCAACCCAATGGATATTGTATGTGTGTTTGTGTGTGTTGTGTGCATGTATATAAAGAAGAGAGGTCTATGTAAGGTATCTACCTCTATTGTGATGGATCTTATTTTTAGGACAGGGTCCCTTACTCAACCTAGAGCTCACTGTTTTGGCTAGACTGACTGATCAGTAAATTCCTCTTCCCAGGGCTATGGTGACAGGTATGTACAATCATAACTGGCTTTCATGTGGCTTCTGGGTATCTGCACTCAAATACTTATGCTTGGACAGCTAGTACCTTAGCCACTCAGTCACTTGCAACCAAACCCAATGATTGTTATTATATTTAGAGCTCTCATTAAGATTTAAACTCGACTTTGTTTACTACAGTTACAATATTACAGAAAACTACAACAAATGAGGAAAAATACTTCATGGTGTTCTTCAATGAACTAATTGTAGACATCACTCCTTCATGTTATAATTGGTTTACAGTTTCAGCCTCTCTTCTTATTTTTGTTGTAAGAGCTTTAAAGGTTAAGAACAGGCATTGGAAAGTAGCTTATTAAAGTCCTTGTTTACAAACAAGAGTACTGGTCAGAGAGTGCAGGACACGGATAAGTGTGTATTCGTCTCCTGATACTTGTGCTTCATTTCATTATGCAAGTGGCACAAGAATAAAATGGTTCGTAGGCAGTGGTGGAAACCACCTTGAAATCAATTTGTCAATGATTACAAGGCTTTTATTTTCACCTACTACATGTAAAGCAATAGGAACTGCATGTACAATGCCTGTAATAATTACTACTTGAGGCTGATACAAAGACTGCCTGGATTATGAGAAAATATTTTACCCATGAAGCAAAATTTGCCATTTACTTTTATAACAGAAATGAGATTGATGGCAAACTAAAGCATAAATCACATATTAAATACAGAGAAAAAGAATTTCAGAACAATGCACTTAGAGGAATATTGTTTGTGGAATGTCCACATTCTTTCCAATAAAAGTCACTTGCTAAAAGTGACCAAAGGTTTTCTTTTGCCACCTTGTGCTATCTCCATAGCATCTGACTCTGTCACTTTAACTAACAGACATGCAGTCTATTCATACTTTTATCTCTCTCAGTGCACCACCTTCAATTCTTCTTTATATACTTGCTTTTATCTAGGTGTCAGATTCTTTCTAAATGGTAGATTGTAATCTTGCAAGAGCCAAAGATGAAACTCACGAAATGATGGATTTGATTTTCAGAGATGTGATGTAGTCAGGTGGAAGCTACTTGGAGATGAGCTTCCAGAGAAATTTAGAATTATGTGCCTGTTGCATTAACCCCTAACCCCATGACTCCAAAAACTTACAGTTAAAATTATTTTTTGAAAAAATGTTTTTAAGTCCTTATCTTTCAGGTATCTGAGAATAATAACTCCAGATCTCAGAGTTTTAATGTCAGAATAAGAATTATATCCTTAAATTCAACCCATCACTTTAAGTGTATGCAAATTAGCCATGTGCTTGGTCATTTTATTATAGTAAGAATACATATATTCCATCTATTTGAAACATTTAGGAATGTAAATGGCAATTGGATGAAGTTCCTAATGAAGGAAACAAGCATAGAGATACTGACATAGTGCCTCTGACCTTCTCTTGGTATTGTACAAGCTTTCGTAAGCCAGGAATCATGCCCAAAATGTGTTTTGAATTTATTTGTGAAATCATTCTGTTCATACAGCTGAAGTTCTGTGCATGACTGGTTAAGTTTCCCAAGAATTTGAAAGGAAAATGGCTTAAGGCAGAAGAGCATTTGGGGGAAATCTCAAATTTTTCTGACCGCAATTTCACAAAAGTCTCTGCCTGCTGGACCATCCACTGGTATAAAATATCATTTTAATCAAGTATCTCAATTAAGCATTGTAAAGCCTTGGTGGGAATGTGATATGAGCCCAAAGATAGAGGTAAGGATTATGTGAAACAACAGGTCCTCTAGCATTGTTCCACAGTGGCTAACCTTGTGCTGTATGGAGCCTTTCTTACATTCCATTCATTCTCTATTTTCTTTATTTATTATTTATATCACCACTCTTCGGTCCAGAGTCTATATCATGTATGATTTTCTATTTGCAAATGGTTTATAAAATGTACTTATAAAACTATTAAGAATGTCCTGTTGTTTCAGGTTTTATTTTGCCAACTTGATACAAGCTGGAATCATCTCGGAAGAGAGGATTCTCAACTGAACAAATGCCTTTCAGAGATAACCCCTTAGAAAAGTCTACTGAGTATTTTCTGGATTGAGAGGACTTTGCCCTCTCTGGGCAGAGTCACCCATGGTCAGAGGTAAACTTGAGTCATAAATAAAAGCCATGAGGAGTGTCTATTACTGTAACAAAACACCATGACCAAAGCAMCTTATCAAATAAAGCATTTAATGTGGAGCTTGAGGCACCAGAGGATTCGGGTTCATGATGGGGAACTTAGGGAAGCATCACACTGTAGCAGTAAATGAGAGTTTATAGCTTATCTACATATAAGAAGCTCTCTCTCCCAGAGATAGACGGACAGAGACAGAGAGAAGNTTATAGCAAACAACATCTTAACTGAGGCAAAAATCAGTACTAGGAGTGGGATATTGAATTGAGAGACTTTTCTGTGGTTTTGGTGACATTTGAACATTAATCTAGAAAATTCATTGATTAGCAAAAGTTCAGTAAACAGACGTGTAGCAGCTAGAAGGTAAAAGTATTGAGATCAATGTAAATGACTAAGGGGTGAGTCGTGAAATATTAGAGGGGAATTCCAGAGTTTTTTAATTCTAGCAGGACCATTTGATATTTTGAATTAGAATCTGTGGTTTTGCTCAGCCGAGAACTCAGAAATGTCTCTGATTAACAAGAGATCAGAACCACTAACTGAAACCCTTGCTTATCTTGTATTAACATTTGTCAGCTGAGGCTGAAGAATTGTCTATGATTAGCAAGAGACAAGCATCATTGAGGTAAAAAATTCAGGAAAGGGTTTCTTTAGGGTCAGCACACACAAAAACACTGTGGTCCATATAGTGTTATATGCCGGCAGTCAAACTTTTCAATGTTCAAGAGAATTGGTGAAACTGGTGTTCTGGATATGATCAGTGTCCCTGAAGTGAGACCAAGAGAAGCTATTGGTGGAAATAGAGCTCACACGCAGTAGTTGTCTCAGCATTTGGAGATGAGAGTAGCATGGCACAACCGCAAAAGWGGATGGGCGATGGTGAGTGGATCTGGCCCGAGTCTATGAATAAGCTGCTATAGAAGGCAGTTGGAAATGAGGAGTTGACCCAGTCCACTGAAGCCCAGCAATTGTCTCTGACATCTAGCACTGAGCTCTGAACTTTGGTTTTACACTGACCTAATTGTAACTGTCTACTATAAAAAGGAAACATGCAACTTATCTTTTATTTGACAGAACCCCACAGTTAAGAGAATTTAGAATCTTGGAGAGGTTTTGGGTATTTTAAAAAATGCTTGGGATATTTCAGAGGGGCTTTGGACTTTGAAAGGAATTTTAGATATCTTAAAGAAACTGAGCTAATGTAAAGTGTTAGAAGACTTAAAGACTGTGAGACTTTTAAAAGTTGGAATGTTCACTATTGTTACATTATCAACATGACATCTTATGAACAAGACGGTAAAGGTAATGGCTTAGTAGTGATGTGCTTGGATAATTGTGTTGTCCTGTATACTATTTTTTCTTTGTTTTTGTTTAGTCAACTTGATACAAGAATAAGGTATCYGGAAAAAGGAATTTCAAGTACCTATAGGTAAGACTGTTAGTCATTTTCTTGATGTTGGTGGACCTGGTTAGGCTCAGCTCTCAGGCAGTAGTGCCAACTGTGCATAGGTGGTTAAGAGTTATATAGAAATGTAGGCTGAGCAAGCCATGGGAAGCAAGCTACCAATCAACATTACGTTATGGCTTCTGCTTCAGTTCCTGCTTCCAGGTCACTTCCTTGAGTTCCTACCCTGACTCCCTTTGATGATAAAATGTGAAATAGAAGTAAAAGATTAATAAAGGCTTTTGTCTTAAATCTCCTTTTGGTCATAGTGTTTTGTTGCTGCAATATAGCCTAACTAAGACATATATGCTACCTCATATCACATAAAAAGTATAGAAGTACAAAATACTTGTACAATACAAGGCTCCTATGGAGAAAATTCTCTTTGCATCATTCTTCAATTTCTTACATCTGAGTTCATCCATACAGTGACAATTTTTATGTTCTCAGGAATGATTCCAAAAGCAAGTAGGACTTGCTTCTTCTTCTTCTTCATTTACCGAGTCGCTTTGCTCACTGAGCAARCGCCCTTTGGCTCCTCATACCTCACATGCTTATGTCCTGTAAACAACATAGCAGAGACTAATAACAACATAAGTAGCAAGAATAATTTGAACTCAGGCAGAAAATTATCTGACTCAGCAGATAAATTTCTGAATTCTAAATTTGGAATATAAGCTGAATAGTTTTAATTTTCTCTAAACTGTAAGGCAGTTAAAAACATAGTCTGAGGCTTAATGTCATTCAGTTGTGACAAAATGGTTAATCAYTATTTCAGCTTGTGACCCCCTTCATGTATGGTTTAATCATATTGAAAGTCTTCCCATCAAAAGTTGTTTTGCTAATGAATCATTATTAAACACATATTACATGTTTTCAGAAGAACATATGGCCACCTAACTTTTAGGTTTTTTTTGTGAAAAGTAGCTATAAAATGCACTTAGGTCATGTATTGCTAGAACATATACAGAATGTTAAGAGGCTAATTAAATTGTTTTGTAAAAACAATATTCATCCGAAGGTAGGCAGCTTCCTGTTTCAGTTCTCCACATCTGTGAAGATAAGTGAGTTTTATGTGGATCTGAAAGTGAATTAAACTTTTTCAAAGTATGTCTCAATGATTACAATTTTAAGTAATGGTAATAAGGTTATATGGCACAATACATTTGGAAAATCATGAATTGAATGCTGTATGTAAAATGGACCTTCCAACTTGTAGTTTTCAGGCTTTTCATGTAAAAAGGTGTATTTAATGCAAGGGTGGTATTGCATGCTCCATTTCCTAAATGTATTTATAGAGCAAAATTGTTTTGAGATGACTATTTAAAGGAAACTGTTTAGAGAAATGGCAGGGTAACTTATTGACATCTGAACATGGTTATCTTGTACACTTAGAAATTAGAAGTGTCTACATAGATTGAAAATTATTTACTTACTCTGCAGAAATTTTAGTTTATTGATTTTATTCTTTTGTCTGAAGCAATGAAAGTGTGTAAGYAGTTACTCCATCGACTTTGAGACATAACCATCTCTGTTCAAAGCATATGCATCTACTTATGTTCTGCCCTTTTGTTCAGAGCAGTTAGGACTGTCCCAGGTTCCTGGCTTCATGGCTCTCACATTATGGCTACATAAAAGAGACTAACTTCAAATATAATTAAATCATTCATGTACCACTTTCCAGGTGACAAATGTCATATAGCAGGTGTTCATGTTTTGGGGTTATCAATACGAACTAAAAAGGCAAGAACAGGCTTGTCGAAGAACATAGGAATGAAAATTAAATTGAAAGAAGTATAGAGCATTTTGTGTGTCTATGAGAACAGTTTCATAGAGAAAGGGGATGATTATTTTGAATTATGGAAGCAAATTATAGAAATTCTCACAATTAGGAAATTAATCACCCCTGTTCCTTATTGATGTGAATTGAACATCTCTGTCTTTATGAAAAGATGTAAAACCTAGGGTCTGCCCGAAGATTTATAAATCTCACCTTCCAGAAAGATTTTATTATATCAGGTATGGTTTAAAATGTCCGTAAGCCTTGGAAATAAGACAAGTTATAGYATTTCAAGACATCTTTGGACAATGTCAAATCTCAATGACATTGAAAATCTAAAAGAAGAGGAAAGAAAAACCCACCTGAACTACTTGTCACAGAAATCATCTTATTGTCATCTAATCTTGGAGCTATTGGTTTGGGATAGAGGAAAATCATGAACACCAGAAAAAAAATACAGATTCTGTAATTTCCTTGCCTTTTGCAATTTTTCTTGTTTTTCTACATCTAAGTTTTCATTTTAAAGCAATGTTTCCTTCATTTCAAGTAAAAAAGACAAAACCTTTTAAAATATCTCCTGAATTGAGAAGTTATTTCACAGTTCTGCTAGTTTCAAGTAAGCCAGGGAGAAAAAAATACTATAAAGTAAGTCATAATTATTTTTTCCACTGTACGAAGTTGCAGAGGATGAGGAGTTCCTTAAAAATGACATTGTTTTTAAGATTTTTTTCAATTTCATATGAACTTAAGTTAGATTCTGAAAATTACTAAATCACTTTCACCTCATTTATTTTAATTGGAATTTTGATTTTTTCATTGATAAAAGCTGTTGACCTAATAATCACTGAAGTCATGTCCCGCTAGCTTATTGACTTTATTTTGGTGAACGACAAGCCTGGCAACCTATGAACGTTAAAACACAGTTACCATCCCAAGTCTGTCATTAACCCAAACCAAAAAGCATGAACAGTCATTCGAACTTTTAAAAAACAATTACTATTTATAGAGTCTGAGGATTATTAGACTTGTAGCAGGGAGCTTAAAGATGACAGAGTCATAAAGAAATTATARTTTTTATTTTTATTCACCTCAAAGAGTTATAACGATATTGGGAGACAAAGGACTAAATAAGTCATGATAAATCAAGGGGAAACTGCTGTACAACATTAAGAAAAAAATGTTTGAAATCAAATTGGTGAGGATGACTACAGCTACTGTTGAGGAACTAATCCATTAGACAGAGAGCAGTTCTACTGTTGACATTTACTAATACAAACATGCTTGAGCAAAGTGGCACCTCTAATGAAATGTGCACCTGATGGCTATGTTAAGAACACATATAACTGAGATACAAAAGCAAAGGACTTGAGAAGACAGTTATTTCAGTTCGATTTCTGTGATACTTGTAGGAGACCTCAGAAAGACATGGGTTGGTCTTATCTTACTTTGAATAATTGAGAGTCCTAAGAAAGCTTTTTCAGCGTTACAGAGTCCATAAATATGCACAACACTGAAGCTAGTAATTAGGTTAAATGATATCACTTCAATCTAGCAATAGCCTGGACTTTATTGAAAGAAGGTTCAGCAAACACAACATCTCAAGTGAAATATAAGAAGTCTTTTGATTTTAACAAAAAGATAAGTGTTTATTCTATTTTCCTTGATTCAGTTGCAAATATTAAAAGTTTTGCTCTAACATGAGGTTACATTCATGTACATAGTGTCTCAGTTTCCTGCCTCTAAATTATTCCAAATTATTCATTAGCCAGAGCTATCATAGTCCACATCTTTCCACTCCTTGCAGGATTTCTAGGTATTTGTTCATCTTACCAAAAATATCTATGAAAAAGGGGGCAGTTTTGAGCCTTCAGCTGTATTTGCCTCCCTCTAATAAGTGTCTTCCTTCCTTCTTCCTGTGCTTCTCTTTTATTGTTGGTGGGATTACAAGCTGATACAACTACTCTGAAAATCAGTTTGGCAGCTCCTCAATAAATTGGACATAGTCCTATATGAGGACCCAGCTATACCACTCCTACGCATATACCCAGAAGATGCTCCAACATGTAATAAAGACACATACTCCACTTTATTCATARCAGTCAGAAGTTGGAAAGAACCCAGATGTCCTTCAACAGAAGAATRGATACAGAAAATGGGGTACAGTTACACAATGGAGTACTATTAAGCTATTAAGAAAGATGAATTCCTGAAATTCTTATGCAAATGAATGGAACTATAAAATATCATCCTGAGTGAGGTAACCCAATCACAAAAGAACACACATGGTATGCACTCACTGATAAGTGGATATTAGCCCAAAAGCTCTGAATACCCAAGATACAATTCACAGACCACATGAAGCTCAAGAAGAAGGAAGACTAAAGCATGGGTGCTTTGGTTCTTCTGAGAAAGGGAACGAAATACAGGAGCAAATATGTAGATAAAGTATAGAGTAGAGACTGAAGCAAAGGCCATCCAGAGACTGTCCCACCTGGGGATTTATCTCATATACAGTCACCAAACCCTGACACTATTGTGGATGCCAAGAAATGCTTGCTGAAAGGCTCCTGATGTGGCTGTCTCCTGACATGCCCTTCTAGAGCCTTACAAATACAGAGGCAGATGCTCATAGCTAACCATTGGACTGACTGTGTGGTCCCCAATGGAAGAGTTAGAGAAAGAACTAAAGGAGCTGAAGCTGAAGGGGTTTGCAACCTTATAGGAAGAACAACAATATCGACCAATCAGACCCTGGATACCTTCCAGGGACTATGCCATCAACCAAGGGGTACACATGGCTACAGATGCATATGTAGCAAAGGATTGCCTTATCGGCATCAATGGGAGGAGAGGTACTTGGTCCTCTGAAAACTGGTTAGATGTCTCAGTGTAGGGAAATTGAGGCCTGGGAGGTGGGAGGGGGCAGATGAAAGAACACTCTCATAGAAGTAGGGGGAGGGAGGATGGGATAGGGGCTATCAGGCAGGGGGGGGAAACTGTGAAAGGGGATAACATTTGAGATGTAAATAAAGAATATATCCAATAAAAAATGCACACTTTAATGCTAAGCTTCCTAAATGCTTCTCTTTGATAAGTTTCAGAACATGAATCTTTGTTTTGATATTAACTTTTATGACTAAGTCATTTTATAAGAATAATGAATTTGGTTGTATGCTTAGAAGTTTAAAGCCATATGGTATGATTATGAATCTCTATATGAATTTAGCACTCACAAATTTTTCAGATGTTCCATGGCTCATATTTATTCTAAAATTATTTGTTATTTATCTGAAATTATGAATTATAGTATGTTCAAGTAGTATCTCATACTTTTTGTATGAGTCTAATTTTGCTACACCCACAAACCCTACATACCATTGAAATGTAAAATAGCCTCATTCATTTCATTTAAAAAATGTCTAAGCAGCTGGGTTCTTGCTAAGATACTACCTGTATTTGGCATAATTCTATGAGGTGGAAAAAGCATGGGAAAACACTTTTTCCAACAGCTCAGCTAGTGTAGCAATTCTTGATTACTTAAGAATAAAAATTTTCAAGGCTTCTTAATATTATAAAATGAGTCAAATCTCTCTAAACAATGTTAAATGTTTCTTGAGATTAAAAAATGTCAACCTCATATTTTCTAGAACTTAAAAAAACAAGATTATAGTTTTTTAAGTCTGAATTAAATATATTTCATGGCATTTAAGCAGCTGTGATGGAAACGGTTGTATTTCATATTTTCTTGCTTTTTCAGAGACTATGAAAATGACATGAAGATAGTTTAATCATCATGAATTAGTCTTTTGTATTTCGGTTACTTGGGGTAAGTCACTCCAAGATATTTACCGGGAAAGAATGTCTATGATATATTGAACAGGCAGCACCAACATGTTGTATGAAATCATACTATAAAGTCATTACAAGTTATATAAAGAATCTAGACTGACTTTGCTTGGGGAAGATACAGTGGAAAGACTCACATTTGAACAACAGTAAAAATTCTAGACATTATAGGTAAAACAAATATAAGAAGTCTTAAAAGAATGGGCTGGGGAGATTCTCAGTGTATAAAGTCTCATGCAATGTGAAAACCTGAGTTCAGATTTCCAGTACCCATGTAAATAGTGGATATAATGGTATATCAGTAACAACACTAGAGAATGTAAGTCCTAGTACTTATAGGAAAAATGACAAACAAGTTTCAGTGAGAAATCCTTTCTCAACGAATAATGAGGACCTCTGCATAGTGTYCAGCTACCCAACCTGGTTCTTAGATCTTCTATACCTTCCTCCTCAGTCTAGCCTGGTGAGTTCCCCTGACATCTCCATCCATGCCTTTTTTGCAACACACCAGATCTAGACTGAATATCACAATCAGGGCACCAGTCTAGCGTGTACTTCCCTGTCTGTACTACAAGGGAACTCTAATCTTCAGCCAGGATACTCCCTGTCTATGTCCAAGCACATAGGACTATCCCATGCCATAACCAATCATTCCACTCAACTAAATCTATCCTTAAACTCCAACCTTGGAAAACAAACCACATTCTCGAGAGGAGTCTACCAGCCTAGTCCCCTTTGCCCACCTTATTTCATTCCATCCAAGCCATTTACATGACCCCGGGCCCAACCTTCCTATACATTACATCCTGCCTTCTGCCACAACCTACTCTGTTCGTAGTAAACTCAGAAGTAACAAAGAATTTCAATGTGTCAAAATCTCACTGCAAAATACCAGCCAATATCTTTTCTTTAAAACCTACCAGTGTTGCAGAGATGTTTGTTAAGGATAATAACCTAGATGAACTCCATAACAAAATTTAAAAAGAATTTAAAAAACAATAATGTGCTTCATCAATAAATAGAGTTTAAAGAAAACAGGAAGGTATTATTCAATAAAAATAAGAACAAAGTGCTGAATGAGAATAAAGASCTGAATTATGCTTTAAAAATGTACAAACATAAGGCTTATGGAAATAAAAAGACTATGTAAGAGTTGAGACTAGAATTCAATCAGGAGATTGAAACACTGAAGATGACCCAAGTTGAAATAAAGGTGGATTTGAATCATTTAACTAGAAAACTCAAAGGAAAGCTTTCTAAGAATGAATCAAGAGGAAGATAGAAAATTTGGACAGGATATGGAAACACACAAATAAACAAACCAAGAAAGAACACACAGAAAATGTGGGCATCACAAGACATATCAAGCCTTCAAATTATAGGAATTGATGAGGAAGAAAGTCCAATAAGTCAATGACATGGAGCAGATCTTGAACAAGATCATACAGGAAAACCTCCCCAATCAAATGAAAGGCACACCCATACAAAACAAGAAGCTGACAGCACACAGAATACGACATAGACAAAACTGAAAAGGAAAATCCCCATGGAATGTCACTGTAAACACTAAGTATATGAAAGGATCTGGAAGAAAAGAAAGAAAAGATAGAAACATTGTAATTTTTAGATCATAATGTTTTTTTTAATTTTTTAAACTTTTTTAATTGGATATATTCTTTATTTACATTTCATTTCCCTTTTCCTAGTTTCTCCGTCCCCCAAATGTCCCATATGTCTTTTTCCCTTCACCTGTTCCCCTATTCACCCCTTCCCAATTCCCTGTTCTGGTATTCCTCTGCACTACTGCATTGGGCCTTTCCAGAACCTGGGCCCACTTTTTCCTTCTTGTTGGACAGCATTTGGTAGGTGGATTGTGTCTATGGTGTTCCAAGATTCTAGGCTGATATCTGCTTATCAGTGAGTGCATGCCTTGGGTATTCTTTTGAGACTGGGTTAATTCACTCAGTATGATGCTCTCCAGCTCCATCCATTTCTCTAAGAATTTCATGAATTCATTGTTTCTAATGGCTGAATAGTACTCATTGTGTATATGT
>BDUI01009309.1:72051-84414 GCA_002335545.1 Apodemus speciosus | reverse complement strand
AAAGAAAGAAAGAAAGAAAGAAAGAAACAGACTTGTAGGATCAGACCATTTATCTATGTTTTTTTTTTCTCTTTAGATTTTTCTTTTTAACAATCTCATTATTTTATGTATATGGSTGTTTTGCCTACATGTAGTGTGCATCTGGTGCCTGCAGAGGCCATAAAAAAGCATCGGATTCCCTGGAACTAGAGTTCCAGATGATTGTGAGGTGCTATTTGGRATCTTGGGAATTGAACCTGAGTTCTCTGGAAGAACAGCTAGGGTTCTTAACTGCTGAGCCATCTCTCTAGCCTTGCCTCTCAGACCTCTCAATTTAGGGATAGGCACATTCTATGATATATAAAGCTTCCCGACATTTCTTGCTACAAACCTAGTATCGTTTTTTGATGTTTCATCTGCATTGACAATGCATTTTATGGCATTTAAAAGCAAAGTTAACATAAAGAATAGAAAAAGTTCCCCCTATTCTTGGCACTCTGAGTAAGAGTGTATTAAGAAAGTCTGTGGGAAATCTGTAAACAAATTTAAGCTATTAATTATTTACAATTTCCTTTCAAAGCTTTAGTCCAGGGCATGAACAAGTTTAATTTATAGAAATACAGAGAAGTTGTTCTGTTCCCCCTTTAGGTCTGGCTCACAGCCATCAACAGTTCTGGAGTGGGGTACGGTAGGGACAATTTCTCTACACTCCCCAAACTTACTCTCATCTTCACTACACAGAGATGGAAGAGGGAGACAATGGGCTTCACTCCCCCACCCCACCCCCAGTCACTTAGGGCAAACACTGTCCTGATTTTGTTTGTACTGGGAAGGAAGGGAAAATGTTTGCTAGCTTGTGGAGCAATGTTTTTCATTTGTTTTGTGTAGGGTAATAAGTTTTTCTTTTTTATGATGCTGGTGATAAAATTCGGGGACTGTACACACTAAGTACACGCTGTACCACTCAGGGACATCAGTAGCCCCTATAATTTCAAAGGAGAACAAAATGTAAGGAAATACTTTCTTCATGAGGTGTTAAGGATAAAAGAAGAGAAATACAGAAATAGTTACATTAGTTCAGCATATTGCATGCAGACAGAAAACAAAACGTTAATCTTTAGCTAACAAAAGCTATMTAYGTTCCTGTTAATATTGTGGTAGTAGTTACTTTTTAAAACCCTGTAGCTTCTTCTGGCATTAAAAGATAATGGCTATGATAGAGATAATTTATTCTGCAGACACTATGAAAAATTAAAATTCCTGTCACCATACAATTAATATTTTGGGTTTCACATTTTCTCTTCCCAAATGACTGGAAACAGAGAACATGAAACAGATTGGCTGATGATTCAGTGTTTCATTGTGGTTGGTTAAGACTAAAATGATGTGAGTCCCTTAAGTGCAGAAAACATTAAGATAAAAATAACTCTTTTTCACTCACTGGGTGGTCTGTTTGCTGCCAGGTTTTTGAAGTGGCTGCCTTTGATCACTTCTGCTGATAGTCTTCCAGTGGTGGCATTGTAAAGGAGCCCGATGAGGATCTCTGGAACAGAGCCATGTTCAAGAGACTGACAGGAGGATGCACTGTCACCACAGGACACCTCAGACAAGCTCACCTGAGAGTCGCAGCCCTGTAGAGCAAATATGAAATTGTGATAGTATTTTACAAAGCACAGATTATAAAGTGCATTGTTGGCTAGGTGTGATGGGGCACACCTTTTTCACCAGCACTCAGGTAGCAGAGGCAGGTGGAACTCTCTGGTCTACAAAATAAACTGCAGGCCGGCCAGAGCTACAGAGGCTCTGTTTCATCATCACCAACTACTACAACAAACAAAAGCAGTAAAATGGCAATGCTGTGTGTATTGAAGTTACATCACTACAATGTACAAGGATGGAGGTGCACAACACACTCCCAAACACTCAGTTACAAATAGTCTATAGACATTTCAGTCAAGTAATAGATGGAGAAATTTCCATATTCCTGCATATTTGTAGACAAATCAAAGACTTTTAAAACTCTATTTATTCATTTCTATCTATCTATCTATCTATCTATCTATCTATCTATCTATCTATCTATCTATCTATCATCTATGTATCTATTGCATATGTGTGTATGTGCACACACAAATGCATGGGGCCAGCGTGTATGTATATGTGAAAGTTAAAGGACAGCCAGCAGGACTGGTTTCTCCTTTTGACATGTGGGTCCCAGAGATTGTGTTGGCAGCAAGTATCTTTACCCATAGAACCATCCTAACAGCTTGAGCAATTTCTTCAACTTACACATGGTGATGAGGCATTTTTCTGAAGCTAAAAGACTGTTTATAAGATCAATCTCAAAACATAGATGTGAATTCATTTACATTAAACATCTCAACTATATTCTTAAAGACAAAGATTGGCACATGCAGATAAATAAACAATACTATCTGCCATTTTATGGCAATATCTAAAACAGAGAGGCAGAAAAGCAAACAAATTGTAGACTTTTCTAGGCATACAATAACCAAAAAGAAAACTATTGTAGCTGTGTGCCCGTTTCCTTGGAGACAAGACTATCACAGGAGGTGAAGAAGTACACTCAACAATGATGACGCACTCAGCTTCTAGGAAACTGAAAATCCCAGATTCATGTGCATCTTGTAATGTGGGCTAAAGACACAGAAAGCAAAGACCCCTAAGTCTAATGAGAAAGAAACCCTCACCAGTGGCACAGTAGCACAGTTCCCTCGGGGACGGGGTGGATGAGCAGGAGAGGATTTACAGWGGTGAGATCAATCTGAGGACACGGCACAGTCACCTGGCATGGAGCAAAGGCCTTCCTCGGAGTAACAAATGAAGTAACAGCAAAGTTCAGATGAGGGAAATTCCATAGTGTGCTTTTTGATCAAATAGAAATACAAGATCTATAATATATTTGAATATGTTCTAAGTGATTCTTGAGAAACTAAATAGTAATGAGAGATAATAAACTTAAATTGAAAAGACTAAAAAAATGGATAAATTTCTGGAAATTCCAATAAGAGAGTGAGCACACTGTGTAATCTACAGATCATGAATACATAAGAGAGCAGCACAAACAACTCCCAACAAATCTGAAATTTGGATGAAATGGACACACTCTTAAGAGAATGACAGCTAATGAAAGAGACACTAGAAGAAACAGAATATCCCGACCATCTTACTTAAGATTGAACTTGCAATTAAAAAGTTTTTTAAAAATAAAAACACAAAACAAGACATTTTAGCTGGGATAGCTTCCCTTGTGAATTTTGTTTTGTTTTGTTTTATTTTTYGAGACAGGKTTTCTCTGTGTAGCCCTGGCTGTCCTGGAACTCACTCTGTAGACCAGGCTGGCCTCGAACTCACCAATCCGCCTGCCTCTGCCTACCAAGTACTGGGATTAAAGGCATGTGCTGCCACTGCCTGGCTCCTTGTGAATTTTAACTGGTGATAATCCTCTTCCCCAAATGCTTTCAAACAGTAAAGGGGAAAGAGTCCTTAACTCCACCTGTGTTAGGACTCTAACAAACCCTTAGAATTAAAGCTTAGGAAAGACATAAAAAGGGCACAATTCACTCATTTATAATCTAGATTCACAGTTCCTAAAGAAACCATTAGCAAACCAAATCCATCAACACACAACATATCACACTTTATAAACAAAACTGCACAGGGTGTGTGTGTGTGTGTGTGTGTGTGTGTGTGTGTGTGAGGGGTGGAGCTAGAGCACACACAGGGCACTAGGTTCAGTCTCCCATGGCTGTAATCTCAGCACTCAGGTGGTGGAGGCAGAAAGATGAGAAAAAAGTCAAGGCCACTCTTGTTTACACAGTGAGCTCCAGACCACTCTGGCATACATGAGACCCAGTCTCAAAAATTTTCATAACTTGTTTCCCCTTTGAAACTGTTAACCATTACTAATTTCTGTCAGCACTATGTTAGAAATCACATCCAGAGAAGGTACTAGCCTTAATAAACAGCAAGAAGTAAATTAAAGCCATCATAATTTAAGATGAGTGGGTAAGCCTGTCTAGTATACAAATGTACAAAGGAAATCTGAGCAAATCCACAGAAGAACTGCAGTTGCACAAAGGTGAAATTTGAAAAAAAAATGCACATACATAGCAACACATCTGAAAACAAAATTTATAAAAAGGAGTGTTGATAGACATGGGCATGGTGGCTCATGCTTGTACCCCAGCACTGCAGAGAAGGCTGAAGCAGGGGGACTTCAGGCTTCAGACTCGCTTGGTCTGCACAGTGAGTTCTGCACTAACTAAGGCTACACTGTGAGATCTTGTATCAAACAAGAGAAAACAAGCATAAGCATTAGCTACAGCCTAAAACATAAAACATTCGGAATGAACATAATGCATGGCATGCTAGCCTGCAAGGCATCGGAAGGCAACATGAGCATTGCTAAGCAAATGAAAAGTGCCTACCAGAGAAGCTCATGGAACGCGTTAGAGGGCTGTTTGCCAACATTCTCCCCCGACATCTAATAGATTAAATGTAATTCCAATAAAAGTCTCAATGGTTTCTTTGCATTTCCCAGTGTCATTAGTTCAAACCCAGAGGTAACAATAAACACATGGGTTAAAAGAATATCTAATGTGGTGTGGACACAGAGAAGGGGAGCAACCGTCTTCCTCTGGTGGGAGGGTAAGCAGATACATGCCCCTTCGGTTTGGCAATCCCACTCCTACATATATACCCACTGGAAATGTATGCAGTGCCAGCAAGAGACAAGAAAGAATAATGCTAGGGAGGCACTCCTCACCCCAGACCAAAATGGAGTACAGACAGTAGGTTTCTGGTAATCTCATACGATGGTGTACCTWGCAGCAGTTACAATTTTTTAACTTTAAATTTTTTTTAATGTTTTAGCTAAATCTTCACATTTAAATCTATTCTTGGCTATGTAAGCAATAAAAAAGAATGAGCACATATTTCAACTAATTGATTTAGCCTTTAGGAAGATAAAATATCATTTTTCAAATACACCTCTAAGTCACAGAGTGGGAGCCAAAAGCAATATATATTTTATATTCCTAAATCATGGGTAAAACCTCATATCATTTGGTATGTTTTCCTGACAGTTGGAAAAGAAAATACAATCTTAGTTTCAATCAGGCAATATCATCACTTCTGAAAATAGTGTCAAAAACATGCTTGAACACATTGCTGAATTTGTTACAGTAGGCTGCTGTACCAGCAGCATCTGTTAGGACAAAATGTGAACCTATAGCTGCCTGTCAGCCCAGCTGCACTATCACCAGGAATGCTCAAGGGGGACAGATACCTCTCTGGTCATGTTATTGCTGTGAGAATACCTATTGCTGAGCCCAGCAGGGAGTGTTGAGATCCTCAGAGATCACATTCTAGCCAAGTCAGCCTTAGTGTGACACRGATCACTTAGATCCTACACAAGGGTGTCCTCTAAGGGTTCACTCTCCTTCCACCTTTGAGAAGGTGGCGAATGCACAGCCTCCGTGCATGTGGAGAGGAGCACTGAGAGAGGAGGGACTAGGGCAGACTGCACACTGTTGCTTCTCCTTCACTCTACCTTTGGCAGTCTCTGCAGAACCTGTCGTGAATTTAGAACAGGGCTTGCCTAGGTGCCAGTCACTTCAAGTGATTAACCCAGAGCCAGGTAAATTTGAACTGTAATTAAGCTGGTGTAAATGAGTGGTACCACAGGCTCCCAAAAGTCAAACATCCCCCATCTTGCATTAGACTTTCTTTTAATGTTTCCTCTTCTTCATGAAGTCTTTTTGCCAGAGGGTGAAGGATTATTATCAGTTCTATGAGGAGAGAAAAAAATCTCAAAATTTCAGACAGATGAGTGAACTCTATACAGTTTTAATCTTATCCAGAATAAATGCCCATTAATGGTGCATATAGGTTTAACACCTAGAATTGCCATTTGATGAGTAAGTTCCTACAGAGTAAGCACACTAAGCTTCCCATTGACTCTAAGTAGATTTCAACTTACTTGCAACTACATTCAAAATTTTAAACTTGAAACTGAACTGTAGAATAATTATTGTAAATTTGACTAATCTGTTGAATATATCCTCACTGTGGCTGGAAGACAGCATTCAGATTCCAATTTTATATATGAAAAAAATTTTCATTACATAGAAAATGGGTGATGGGAGCACAGGGTGTGTCACTTGTGACAACCAGAGGTGGCTTCAGGAAAGACAGTGAGCAGTAGGGCTGAATCTGCTAGGGACTCAGAAACACCCAAAGGAGCTACAGTGTAACAGGAAGGAGAGGAGNCTAATTGATTTAGCCTTTAGGAAGATAAAATATCATTTTTCAAATACACCTCTAAGTCACAGAGTGGGAGCCAAAAGCAATATATATTTTATATTCCTAAATCATGGGTAAAACCTCATATCATTTGGTATGTTTTCCTGACAGTTGGAAAAGAAAATACAATCTTAGTTTCAATCAGGCAATATCATCACTTCTGAAAATAGTGTCAAAAACATGCTTGAACACATTGCTGAATTTGTTACAGTAGGCTGCTGTACCAGCAGCATCTGTTAGGACAAAATGTGAACCTATAGCTGCCTGTCAGCCCAGCTGCACTATCACCAGGAATGCTCAAGGGGGACAGATACCTCTCTGGTCATGTTATTGCTGTGAGAATACCTATTGCTGAGCCCAGCAGGGAGTGTTGAGATCCTCAGAGATCACATTCTAGCCAAGTCAGCCTTAGTGTGACACRGATCACTTAGATCCTACACAAGGGTGTCCTCTAAGGGTTCACTCTCCTTCCACCTTTGAGAAGGTGGCGAATGCACAGCCTCCGTGCATGTGGAGAGGAGCACTGAGAGAGGAGGGACTAGGGCAGACTGCACACTGTTGCTTCTCCTTCACTCTACCTTTGGCAGTCTCTGCAGAACCTGTCGTGAATTTAGAACAGGGCTTGCCTAGGTGCCAGTCACTTCAAGTGATTAACCCAGAGCCAGGTAAATTTGAACTGTAATTAAGCTGGTGTAAATGAGTGGTACCACAGGCTCCCAAAAGTCAAACATCCCCCATCTTGCATTAGACTTTCTTTTAATGTTTCCTCTTCTTCATGAAGTCTTTTTGCCAGAGGGTGAAGGATTATTATCAGTTCTATGAGGAGAGAAAAAAATCTCAAAATTTCAGACAGATGAGTGAACTCTATACAGTTTTAATCTTATCCAGAATAAATGCCCATTAATGGTGCATATAGGTTTAACACCTAGAATTGCCATTTGATGAGTAAGTTCCTACAGAGTAAGCACACTAAGCTTCCCATTGACTCTAAGTAGATTTCAACTTACTTGCAACTACATTCAAAATTTTAAACTTGAAACTGAACTGTAGAATAATTATTGTAAATTTGACTAATCTGTTGAATATATCCTCACTGTGGCTGGAAGACAGCATTCAGATTCCAATTTTATATATGAAAAAAATTTTCATTACATAGAAAATGGGTGATGGGAGCACAGGGTGTGTCACTTGTGACAACCAGAGGTGGCTTCAGGAAAGACAGTGAGCAGTAGGGCTGAATCTGCTAGGGACTCAGAAACACCCAAAGGAGCTACAGTGTAACAGGAAGGAGAGGAGYTGCAGATAGTCTAAGCCTGACTGGGACTAGAAGCCAGTGTGCCAAAGACTGGGTGGTGTTGTTGTAATTCAGGTTGTAATTCTGAATGCTTAGACTGAAGAAACTCAGCTGGGCAGGGGAACCTACTGGCTTGGGCCAGTACACAGAACAAGTGTGTACAGAGGAGCTTCAGGCAGTCCAGGCTTCCACCTGCCATCACAGGACTCAGCTTCCCTTCCTTCCTTCCTCAGGCATGTCCCCTACACTTGGTTTCATTTTCAGGCTCTCCCTATTGGTTGCCAGATGGTGTCTGGAAGTTCTGTGWGTTGCGAGAAACTGAACAGCTTCCAGGGGGCTCGAGACCTGCACAACTGGAGAGTCAGAGCCAGGAAGAGTTTGGAAGAAAGTCTGTGTTGTGGGTTGAACACAGTCCCCACTCACAACTCTGCAGGAGCTCTCCAATGTTATAAATTGATGGTATAACCTGACTGCCTTGTTTAGAGGTGGTTAAAGCAGGTCATTTGGGTGAAACTCTCAAGACTGAGTCCTAATGGCTTTGTAAGGAGAGAAAAATGACATCCTCTACCCCACAAAACATACAAACTTGTACCATGATTTATTGCAGCCAAGGAGGGCCCTTCACAGAGCCTGACCCATGTGGATGGGTTTTTTTCAGACTCCAAAACTGGGAGCTAATCACACCCCTTTTCTGTACTAGTGTTTTGGGTGTTGTATTATAGTAACAAAACTGCAGTTGCAGGTTGGTACCTCAAATAAAATCTGGGTACTTTGGATATAAGAGAAAGATATGAGTGCTTGGCCACTAAAGCCTATCCAACTGAGTCATGTGTCCCTGATTCCCTCTCACTTTTTTGTGTGGATCATTACCCATGCTCTGAGGAAGGTGCTGCCCCAGTTATGATGTCCTCTGTCAGGCTCCTCGCTGGGCTTAGAGTGTGTTATTAGCCTTACCATAGCCAAGCAAGAAGAAAAGATGGAACAGAGCCTAGTAGCTCAGGACTGTCACCCCAGCTTCTCAGAAGGCTAAAGCAGAAGGATGGCAAAGTCAAGGTCATTGAGTTTACAGAGTGAGGGCAATCCTTGCCTGGGTAGCTTAGACCCTATCTCAAATAGTGGCACACACTGTAATCTCGACACTCTCTATCCTCATGCATCCATCCACCTTACAAGTTCTGAGATGACAAGTGTGCACCACACATCGGGCTTTTATTTTAATATAAATAAATTTAAGACCAAACATTTGGGCATATTGTTAGACGTATACAGTACAAGATGAACAATGCTTTTATTTTTTATTGTAAATATTCTAAACTTTTGCTGTGTCTTATTCTCTGACTCAGGGTTAACTCAAAAATGCTTATAATTTGTGTGTCAGGAAACAGATCTGGGCAGGGAGTGGCCGTTTACCTCGTCCTCCACTCTGCAACTGTGTTTTAGCTTCATGATATAGAATTCAGCACATGTTCCATGCCCAGGTGGACTGCTCCTACTATATGGGAGTATTCCTCACCAAGTTGTATATGGTAACCTCTCTGCCTACTCCAGGTCTTATCTTGACCTTCCATTTACATAGAACCTTGCCCTACATGACTTTCCTATTGCTTCCTTCACCCAGTGCTTCCTAATGCTTACACACCACAACTACTGCAATATTGTTACATGTCCCCTCCCTTCCCTAGAACTACAAGACATCAGAATAAGACCTTTCTCATTAATGTGTACCAACAACCTAGAACATCTGGCAAATATGCTGTGCACTTTAGAGGTATTTGTTGAACAATTTTCTAATTTCATTACAATGTGGTCAAAGGATGAAGTTTTTATGATGGTAGCTCATGATACTTATGGAGAATTCCCTTGTGGTATATAGCATATGGTTGGCTTTTATGAATGTCTGTGTGTATTTAAAGAAAGCACATATTTTAATATCATTGGGCAGAAGTTGGACAAGTATACATTAAGTTGAATCTATTTTGTTGCTGAAATCACCTGTGTCCTTCTTTGTGCTTTACTGCTTAACCTAACCTCTGCTTCTRTAGACCTTTCTATACATTTAACATATAGCATATGTCTCTTGACTCACCACAGCCTCTATTTCATATCTTCTTTTGAACTCAATATATTCCTTACAAATGTATGCTCTAGTCATTATTTGGCAACAGTCTATGAGTGGAAGGTCTCCTGCTTGCCTGGAAATATCTGGAGTTTCCTCTCCATGTTGAATGATGATTTAGATGGTATGAGAATGGAAGCTTCTAATCACTCTGTACCTCTGCATAGCCTCTATCTTCCCTGGAGCTGTTGAAAAGCCTGTGGGAGAATCTGCTGCTTCCTCATATAATCCCTGTGCTCAGTCAGTGTTACTTCCCTTCTGTCTTTGGAGTTGTATTTCCATGCTATAAAAGGAAGCCTATGCCTGACACTGCCTAGATGGCCAGGAACCAGAGTCTAGACAGCCTAGAGACCTAGGATAGAACCATCAGGACGGGAAAAAAAAGTCAAGGAAATTATTCCTAATAGCATTGTTTTATCACTTAGACTGGATCCTAGTACAATTGTCATCAGATCAGAAAGGCTTCATCTAGCAATTGATGGGAGAGGCAGAGACCCACAGCCAAACAGTAGGCAAAGCTCAGGGAGTCCTGCTGAAAAGTGAGAGGAAGGATTGTAGGAACAAGAAGGATCAAAGACACCACAAGAAAATCCACAGAATCAACTAAGCAGGACTCAAAGGACTGAACTGACAATCAGGGAGCCTGCATGGGTCTGAATTCCCTCTTCTGCTTATATGCTATGGTTGTATAGCTTGGTGTTCTTGTGGGACTCCTAAAARCTGGAGTGGGGGCTGTCTCTGACTCTTGGACCTACCATCGGGAACCTTGTCCTCCTATTAGCTTGCTTTGTCCAGCCTTAAGATGAGGGGATGTGCCAGGCAGTGGTGCCATACACCTTTAATCCCAGCACGTGGGAGGCAGAGGTGGATTTCTGAGTTCGAGGCCAGCTTGGTCTACAGAGTGAGTTCCAGGCCAGCCAGGGCTACACAGAGAAACCCTGTCTCAAACAAACAAACAAACAAACAAAAAAAGAAAAGAAAAGAAAAGAAAAGAAAAGAAGAAAAAGAAACAGGATGAGGGGGATATGCAACTTGCCATGCCATGTTTAGTTGATATCCCTGGGAGGCCTGCCCTTTTCTGAAGGGAAGGAGTAGATCTAGGTAACAGGGGAGATGGTAGGAAGGGACTATGAGGATAGGAGGGAAGGGAAACTCAATAGTTGAGATAATATATGAGAGAAAAGGAGATATAAAAGCAAAGAAGGCTGAGTGTGGTGGTGGCACACCTTTAATCCCAGCACTTGGGAGACAGAGACAGGTGGATGTCTTGAGTTTGAGACAAGTCTGGTCTACAAAAAGAGTTCAGGACAGCTAGGGCTCTGTTACACTGAGAAATTCTGTCTTGAAATACCAAAAGGAGAAGGAGGGAGGAGGAGGAGGAGGAGGAGGAGGAGGAAGAAGAGGTCTCTTGTTCACTGCTGTACACCAGGCTATCTCCTATGTCTACTTCCCCTATCACTGATGGAGTGCAGGGGATCTGAACTCAGGTTCCTAGGCTTGCAGAGCAGCACTGCATCCATTGAACTGCCTGACTGGGGGTTCTACCTGGTCACTGGTTGAGTCTTCTGGGAAGTACTGACTGCCAAAACATGGTCTTATTATAAGGTTAAGGTCCTGGACTTGACTTCCTGGTTCATCATATTCCTAAAAAATGAAAAGCTTGCTTTCTTAGACTTGCAACACTGGCTGAGCTGCTAGTTTGTACAGTTCTGTCCTCCAGGAGTGACCTCTGAACACAATGGAGGGTGAGCGCATTCAAACTGGCCACTGGACTTACATAGTGGGGTATTCTTATACAGGTTGGCATGTTCTTTTCAAAATGACTTTTAAAAGATTTATTTATAATTGTGTGTGCATGTGTGTTGTYTGACTGTCTGACTATGTGAATGTAGATACTTTAAGCTGAAACTATAGGTGGTTGTGAGCCATCTGACATGGTTGCTGGGAGACAAACTTGGGTTCCCTGTAAGAGTGGTGTGTGCTGTTAGCGGCTAAGTCATATCTCTGGTCTCTAGGCTGGTGTATTTTAAATGCACGGAATGTTTCTATGAACGAATGTTTTAAATGAAACTATCTGAATCTGTGTTATAAGCATATTTTTATTATTAGAAACATTATTTATGTTTTAGATGACACTATTACCCATAACTGTACTTTCTGGACTCTACTGGATTTTATTTGTAAAATGATGTTAGCTAAGTGAGGTAACCCAATTACAAAAGAATACACATGGAATGCAGTCACTGATAAGTGGATATTAATTAGCCCAGAAGCTCTGAATACTCAAGACACAATTAACATATCAAATGATTTCCAAGAAGGAAGGAGAGGGTCCTGGTCCTGGAAAGGCTTGATCCAGCATTGTAGGGGATTGCCAGGACAGAGAAGTGGGAGGGGGTTGATTGGGGAATGGGCAGAGGGAAGAGGGCTTATGGGACTTATGGGGAAGGGGGAACCAGGAAAGGGGAAGGCATTTGGAATGTAAACAAAGAATATAGAAAATTAAAAAAAAGAAGAAAGAAGATACAATATGGGACATGAGTGGATGAGAGGAGAAGCAGCAGTGTGTCAGGTGAGTAAATATGGAAGGCAGGTTTCTGAGCCTGCCTGCTGCACACCGGGACACTAGCGAGCAATTAGCATCTTC